>JAKWJA010002492.1:39226148-39526473 GCA_027704765.1 Solanum habrochaites | reverse complement strand
GAGGAACTGTACAACAAAAGATAGCCAAATAGCGCACCTAAACAGGTCGTTACAATAGATACCAATTTACGTAGCCCATCGTCTTGCTTGTACGGCATCGAAAGTCGTCAAACAGAATGAAAAACAAGGGCGAGGAAGAGAAGGAGTAGCCATCTAACCCCCCAATATAGATAGTGAATCCTCCGATTGCCCAGCATCATTAATTGAAAAAACCAACCGGCAGCCAACTACATAAATAGTGGGCCTCGGAGAAATTACCGTTCATCGAACCGTTTAAATGTGCCGTATGAAGCATAAGCCAACATTAACCATTTTTGCGTATTGTGCCATGTAGAGATATCGCGGACACACCAAACCAGAAAGGACGACCATCACATTACGCAAATGGGAAGGTTCTACCGCTTCACTGGCAGATCGAAGAGTGTAAAGGGATGAGGAGTCTGACGGGGTAGTCAGCAAGGTCTTGATGTTTCTGAAAGCTTCTCCTCACAATTCATTGCCGGGGACCCTACAACATGAACAATTATGCTGAGTTCCAAGTTCGTAGCAAGGTTGGGAAGCAAAAGAAGAAGAGGAATGCCCTGAACAAATCGAACCACAAGTAGTTAAGCTGCTTAACACCAACAAGCTCTTATTTCTGACACATTAGTAGGTCTTGTACCCAATTCTCACTGTTCAGAAATCTGAGAGGGATCCACCATCACTCGCATCCTTAGAAACCAGTGCCCACCTAACAAAAGGACATGAATCTAGCCCCCCAAAAATCATCACTTGGAGAATTTGGAATAAAGCTTTTCTCCCTCAACAGTTCTAACACAATCTCAAATGCTCTCCTAGTTCCTTCTTACTCTTGGATATAACAGTATAATAGTGACAATCAATCGATCACACAAAGAGATCCAGATATGGCTTAAAAATCCCGTTCATCAAGCTAATGAAGACCAGACAGGGGGCATTCGTTTTAGTCCAAAGGACCTACCTAAGAATTCAATGCCCCATACCTAGTTCGAAAAAGCAGTCTTTGCCACATATGGATGCCCGTATTTCAATTGATGATAACCAGACCTAAAAGCAATCTTAGAGAAGAAAAAGCAACTTGTTAACTGAGTCGAACAAATCATCCATGCGAGGAAGAGAGATATCTGTTCTAACAGTCTTTATTATTGTCGTAGTCGAGCACATCGAAGACTCCCATCTTTCTTCTTCACAAACACAATAGGAGCACCCCAAGGGGAGTGCACTTGGTCTACATGAAACCTTACTTGTAACAACTCTGAAGTTGGGCCTTAGACCTATCTTAAAATCAGCAGGGCAAGCCATTCTATAAGGGGGTATAGAAATGGGGGAGCTACCCGGTTCAAGATCGATGCGAGTCAATATATATATACGGTGGCAATACTTAGGAAGGTCTGCAGGAAACAATCTAACAACATCGCGACTATCGAAACCGACTCAATTGAAACGGTACTTGGGAGTTATCATCCCAGTACGGGAAGGCGAGGCCGTGGATGCCAAGAAAGCTAAACAACCCTTACTAACCATTCTCTTAGCACGAAGAAGGAAGAAAGGAGCGTACGAACCGGATTGGAAGTGGTAGTCACCCGTCCCACACTAACAGCGGATCTGTGCCTAAGGATTCGGGCTACGTTACGTTTTAGCATTACAATCCAAGATTGCAAACTTTGGAGAGAGCCAAAGTCTACAGAATAGTCGAAGTCACCAGTTCTAAGATAACCAGTTACATGAGTATATGACTCCCCACAAAGTCACAAGACAAGACCTATACACCTTTTCAACATCACAGACTCACCCACCGGAGTAGATAGAAACACGAAAGGCCATGTCAAGCAAGTCAAAATGAAATTAGACCATAACCAAACCTGAGGAAGAATACATATGAAAAGTGGAGCCAGGATCCAAATAATAGAAGCCAGAGCAATCACAAACCAAGAGATTACCTGTATGGATAACAGCATCTGCATGCCTCCGTTCAGACCAGCCCAGGGAAAGCGTAACAATGGGCCCTATCACGTGTATGGCCCGTTGCCGAACCTACCATGTTGTGACTGTAGTGGCTCCAGTTTTCCCGATTACCCCGGCCGTTGTTGGTGACCACAATTACCTCGGCCACCGCGTTCTCCAGAATAACGACCCTACCATGACCAACCTCTACCTCTAGCTATTGGGGGTCTATAACTCTGTTTTGGACATTTCCTCCAACAGGTTCCAGTCTCCCCCACATCAATAACACTATCTGAGTCAGCTAGCATAGGGTCTCTCCGATATAAGTGTTGACCGGTCTGAGGTGGACCCCCAATACAGTCTGTGGTGAGACCTGAAGAAATTGTCGGACTGAGTAACTCCTGAACCCTATGTCCTCTGCCGAGTACAGTAAGAACACATTTAAACTCACCTCCCTTATGAAACCTTTGAGGATCGTGAGGCCATGGTGAAGTCATCCTGGCTTCACTCCCTCCACCTCTATAGAAGTCTACCACTTCTTGAAAGATTCGCGGGGGCCGCACCTGTAAGGTGAATTCAGCAATTCTGTCTCAACCCCTTTCAAAAACGGCGAAACGCTCTTGTGGACTGAAACCATAATTGGGTAGCATAGGATTACTGCACAGACGAAAAATTTAGCTATATGTTTTTCTCTTTTTTTTTCCAGCTCACCGACATCTAACCTTGCCTAGGCCTCAAAAACTAATCCCTTTCCTTCCTCAAGTTTGGGGGGATATAACTTTCTCCAATAAACACGCTGAAAATGCTGCCCAAGTCATAGGTGCGCAGCCTCTGTTGGTTGCACACTCAAAAGTGACCGCCCCCCAATTTTGCGTACCTTGAACTGAGAGAAGTACAAAATCAACAACCAACCGGTCTACTATACCCCTCTTGTGTAGTAGATCATGACGTAACCAGAAAATCATAGAATCCTCGATTAGCAGCCCTTGAAGACTGGAGGTTTCAATTTCAAGAACTTAATGAAAGTCTGTTGATCATGTGTAATTATAGGCCATGTGGTCCGTGAGGAAACGTGTTATGTCTAATGAGCATCCAGCGGGGAGCACATAGTAGACGACCATGTTTGTAACTCCAGGACACCTGAGGTGCTGGTGCGGAAAAAGGAGGTGTTTGACCTTTGATCAGAATAACCCGCTAAGCTAGCACTAACCTATTGATCATTTCTGGGGTAGGTGTGGGTTGGACAATTCCTCATTATGCACTTGTTCATGTCTCCCCATCCTCCCCTTCTCTTACTACTTCCTCCGTCGGTGGAAGTCACCGCCCTATCACAGATGCGCGATAGGTGCCTAGTCCTCTTCCTCTAGAGGACGCCTCCACCGGCATTCACGGCCCTCTTGTCGATACTTCTCTGAGCTACAGCCCCAGTGGCTGGCTAGACACTTCTTGTCTGCCCGATGTTGGTGTTGGCGTAGTCGTTATTGCTTTAGTTATAAACAATCTGCGAAAACCAAGAGTGAGATGAGTCAGATAACAATTTTTATTCACCTAGATACCAATTGGATCCAAGTATAGCACGACAGAAGAAAAGAAAGAATGAAGTTTTCCAAAGTCTTATAGCCTCTCAAAGAAAGTAAGGAGTCCCACTACGTCCTTAAGACTCTACAGACCTGGTCTTGTGTGATAGGACAACGAAACCAATGCTCTGATACCAAAAGGTTGTCACGACCAAATCGGGATCGCGACTGGCAACCCCACTTATCCTTCTATGTGAGCGAACCAACCAATGCAAAAACTTAACATTTCAATGTAAATCAACAGAAAAGTATGACGGAAGACTTAAAACTCATTAAGTAAAAACCAATAATCACTTCTAAATTCACAGACATATTATCCCCAAACCTGTGAAGTTATCACCACAAGAAACATCTATATCAAATACTAAACAAGGAGTATTCTAAAAAAGATAAAATAACAAAAGCTAGTCATGCCGGAACTTCAAGGCCCCATCAAGACATGAGAAGAAGATCCGTTACCAAACTAGAAAAAGCCATGTAGCTCACCCTGAGATAGGAGTAATGAAAGACTAGCTAGAGTTACTTTGGACTGAGGACAGGAAGATGACGGCACGTTTGCTGCAATCCACAAATAAACAAGCAAGAAAAAAATAAACGTAGGGAGGGGCAGTAAAAACACAAATGTAAGCACAACTGCAAAGTATGGAGGAAGGGAACACCGTCGGTCGCCAACTCAAAAAGAATCAATATATCCTCAGATAAACATCAAAAAACAACTAAATCTTCGTCTAACAGTGATAGCAAAAGTATAAACATCATTTAGTAATATCACCGATCATATCTAAGAGGACTCAAGCCTCAACCATAATCTGGTTGGGAACATGTTCTTTAGATTGGTTATTAGCATCTTTAAGATTACAATATATATATTCTCTTGATGCGGTAGTCTGACACTCCGATCCACGTTAGTCTTATTCCTCTTGTGCGGTACGCGACACTCCGATCCCTACTACTATGTGTCGGAAGTGACACACAACTAAACAAAACACCCAAAAAAACCACCCAAAAAATCCGATACCCCTAAATCTACGGGGCAGGTTGGTGACACGCCGATCCACCTAAATTACGTGCGGTTCGTGACACACCGATCCCTAAATCTACGTGTCGTTCGTGACACCGATCCCCTCATTACGTGTTGTTCGTGACAACCTAAGATCCATAAATCGACATGTCGGTTCGTGTCACTACCGATCCCCTCGCTTGATACGTCTGCCGGGTTCGTGACACCCGATCCCCTAATCTCATTCTTATCACTTCATCAAGCCTTTTCTCTATTACCAAGGCATCATCAATTCATTACTTAGTTCATCAAGCTTCTTTATACAACGGCATCCATCATAACAGAGATTGCGTTTTGATCCAGATTTGCGGATTCATAGTTTAATCATGCTTTATATACACACATCATATATATAAAATCACCTCATGCATGCAACACAATTAAGCAATAGAATACTTTATACTACTACCCTAACAATATCATTCGACTATTAAGAGTGTACTACAGAATAGCATTAAAAACCCATAACATACCTCACCGGAAGACTAGGTCAAGACACAAGAATTCCCAAAGCCCCTTGTGTTTTCATCTTCTCGTTCGATTCTCCCGCGTCTCTTTGTTCTTTCTATTTCTATTCAACCTCTTTCTTTTTAACTAATTAGCTATAAAAATTAAGAATGACAAGATGGCAAAATAATACACTAATAAACTTAAGGTTACCTCTTTTAACCCCCAGTAATTAGACTTGTTAACCTTAAAACCTCTAACTTCATAATTAAAGTAGGAATAGTCCAAAAAGGTCCCTAAAACTTGTAACAAATCCGACCCAGCTGGGGATTTTACGCAAACCTGTGTGATGGCCCGTCGTGCCTGCGAGGTCCGCTCTTGCAGGGTGTCGCAAAGGTTCAGAGATCAATTCCACCAAAGAGTCTTGTGACGGTCCGTCACGCTGTGACGGTCCGTGCCTGCCTGGCTGCGGTATCCGTAATTGCCATTCCGTCACGAAGTTCAGGAGAGCGAGTTTCAGTATCCAATTTCAGAATTCCTAAGTGTTTTGAAACGAGACCTGCGACGGTCCGTCGTGGGGTCCGTCGTCTCAGCCAGTTTTTCAGAAATAAAATCTGCTGCTCAAAACGACTAAACAGGTCGTTACACTTTAAGAGGACGTTTTGTAGCCTTCACCCAGGAAGCAACTGCTTCCTCATTAATAGTGATCCCACGTGCCCACCTTTGGGGCGGTATGTATCTAGATGCCATTATAGGTCTAGCCATGCTTGTAATACTATGTTAAAAACATTAAAAGAATTACAGAGAAATTATTGCAAGAAGCCTCGCTAAACTAATCAATGGTTCATCAAACCTCTTTGGTGAGCCAACTCGTACTCGCCGAAAGTTCCAGAACAAAAAAAATCAAACATCAAATCTGGTCGATAATGTCCAAGGACATTTAATGGATCCCTGACACTAATCAGTGAGCTAGAAGTATCTTGCGGAAAGTTATAGATCATTTATGGGGATTAAGGGCGCAGAAGGGTGATCCAAAGGACTTTCAACAAGCCTCTGAGTACACACCTAACACCAAAAGTTACAAAACCAAACTTCATCAAGTGAAATAAGAGGCGATCTATGGGATGTTTGGCAAACAACTAAATATTTCGGCGAGCTTGACCCAGCTCACCAAATGGCCTAACATGCTATTTTTTTCACCCCATACTTTAAATTAAATCGTACAGCCCACGAAATCAAATCAAACCCTTACATTAAGAAATTAAAGCAAGACCTATATTATCCAATCCCTCGGGGTACTTTGACTTCCCCCGATTTTGTCAAAATTAGTTAATTGATGTGTTTTGACCTTAAAAATGACATCAACTGCTCTATCATCGGATAGAATTCAACAATTAGAACAATTTAAGGCTAGTCATACTTCACCCCCATACCCATGATCTTTACAACCAAACCTAATAATTTAAACTCAATTTTAAAAAGCAGCGACAAATGAATCAATGATTTAATGCCCATCAATTACAATTTCATTAAGAACGGGAAAACCAATCACTACACGAATACTAAAATTACATTACCTAAAAATATCAACAACAAAGTATCAGCAACATTTGAGTTCAACCAACAATTAAAATTGGGGATTCAGAAAGCCAACATTTTATGGAAAAATTTGTAAAGATAGGAGGCAAAGTAATTTCAAATTGGTTCTAAGCAAAGATTCCAAATGAAAAACAGGAACAAAAATGCTAGAATACGAACAATCTTATATCAGCATGAGACTACGAGAGTTGAGGAAATTAGAGTGAAGAATACAAACAATCTAATAGCATCGTACTCCAATAAGCGATGAGTTCAGGTGCCAATCAATGATGTAAGTAGCATTTGTCAACCCCCTCAGTGATATGTCAGATGGTATTTTGGCTAGCCGAGTTTTACAGAACTCCCATCAATTTAAATTTTCAAACTTCGAGCATAGTCCGGCTCGCCGACCTTTACAGTGAGTCACCAATTGAGCTTTTAGCTTGCCGAGTTTAGTAGAATCCCCCATCAAAGTAGGTGGTTTGAGTGATGGTTTAAATCGGTCACAGTAACATGTTTGGTGCGCCTCCGATAGGATTTTTAGCTTGCCTATTGCCAATTTTCTAACAGTTTTTACGTTTCAGCTTGAAAAATCAAAACCCATTATTCAAAAGCAATGCTTTAAAAGTACATCAAAAACATGGGTGCATCCCAACAAGCAACTTATTTAACATCGTGGCATAAAGGAGATACCAATACAAACTTCATTTTTGTGATTGGCTATTTTGTCACTAGGCAACCCTCCTTTTGGCGTTGAGTTCATATGAGATGAAAGTCGACCCATTTGCATATCCAAATGCTTGCTGGAAACAGAGTTAGAGGTGAACGTCTGATAAAGTGTAAAGACGTGCTCTTTCATTTCCTTCAAAACTTTATCCCAACCTTCCATCATATTAAGAATGCACAAAAGCATGTCTTTCGTACAAATGTTCTCTAGGTCATCCTTTTGCTCCATTAGCTTTGGAGTTATGGAACCCTTGAAGATAAACATTTCCCACAGTTCAGTACAACTACCGTTTCCTTCCAATTGGCTTTATGATGACACTGTTATCTCTTACGGTCTCTCAATCCATCATCTATATGACAACCTGAATTTTTACCTAGCCTTTGATAGTTTGGACAAAAACCTCCTCCTTGGTTTGCCAGGTTATTCAATTCTTCATTATACAACTCCTCATATTATGCTTCTTTAGTGTTTGCTTCACCAATACCGACAATACTTACACACTGAACCAACTACCTATCACATTCTACGACAATATATCAAGTTTGGTCATCATTTTGTCCATATTCATATTTTGGTATCTATCTTGATCCTTCTGATCGATTTTCATGTCCTAAAGTGGAGGATAATATGTTGGTTATCTATCTCTTGCTCCTTCTTGGATCGCAATTTCATTGTCGTAAGGGAGAGGAGGACACTGAAAGTCCTGATGAGTGTACGTGCTCTGTAATTTTGCCGTCACTGCAATCAAGGAGTTGAGTGGTACCTTATAAGGACTCTAGCAATTTATCTTCGGGAACAGTTAATCAACAAAACATTTTCAGTGAGTCATATCGATATGAGTATAGTAGAAGCACGCTGTTTGGAAGTTGTGAGGCAAACAATGAACCTTTCTTGAGTACCCACATATGAAATCTCAACCAAGTCTCATGGTTGGTGTCACCCTTCTCAAGCGTTTGAAACCTCGGCTACTTTTCATTATTCATAATTTTTTATGATTGAAAGAATTTAAACAATTTAAAGCTATGTGATGCATCCCAAGTGGTTGATGGAGGTCTTGGTAGATCTTCTAACCATTTCAGTTTACGCTCACTCATCAAGAAGAAAGCGGAACAACCAAAGCGAAATGATCTTGTGATATGTTTTTGAACGAGAATGACCAATTACGATCCAAGAAGTTTAGTTTTCAAAATTCATGAAGGAGTTTCATGGACTATCCTTCCATATAGTCCTTCTTTTATTTGAAAGGTTGAAGACATTGTGGCCTAGGATAGCGAAGAAAAATCTCTCAATCGGATGGTAGCGTATGCCACCACAAACCACCCAATTTGAACGGGTGTCATAACATCGTTAAGATTTCCAATATAATCTTTGTGTCAACATTGCTATTATTACTCTCATGCATTCTTACTTCATGCTCTTTTAAAAACAAAGTAACACAAACACGAAAAAAAGTAAGTCCATTCAACTACAGTAGAAAAAGATTACAATTTTAAATTTCAATAATATGATACTAAACACCGATCCCCCGCCGCAGCACAATTTTTGATGAACGCTCAACCACACCTTATAAAATACTAGGTGTGGGCGATCATAATCTAATATAAAACCCAACGAAAGGTTAAGGTCGAACCCAGAGGGATCCCTACAAGTTCAAATTCAGATATAACACTAAAAATTTAATCTAATTGGGTGTATGAGTAGAATTTATCGAGAACACTTATTTAAATTGAACAAATTGACAACAAATGTTAGATGGGGGATTGGTTTGTCAATTAAAATCAAAGACGAATAAAAGATAGGAGTTTCAACAATAGTAAAAGAAAGTGTGGGGTTGTGATCGATTATAGGATAATAATGTTATATGGTTAATCAAAGTTTATTAATTATTTTTTGAATCATTGTGGGCAGGCTATACTATAAGTAGAATAGTTTTCTAATGAACAACAATTAAAACTCCAAAAAGTTCTCTTGAACATCGACAAACTTAACAGTACAAAATAACCCAAAAACATAATTTAACAACTGTCTTGAGCTTGATATGTAGGTGTGAGTTAAGATTAATCATCTCATGCTAAACCCAAAATAAACCAACACACTACAATAATATTTCAATAACCTTGGTTTTAGATCCTCTCTCTCTAGCAAACGCAAACACTGAGCAAAAAATGTATTTGGAAATACATAACATAAAATTACTACTCATCTATCAATCAAAGCCACATTCAAAAAACATTTAAATCATTAAAAAACAATATCCAATAAGCAAATTAAGACAATATTCACATGATCACACCCCAAGAATTGGGGTTTTAGCTACATATCATAAATATAGAAAAACAATTGCCAAATAAGTTTAGCCATGAGTTGGGTAAAAGTTTCCAAGTCACTACAATGCTCCAAATTGAATTAGTTCAAAGACCCAATTTAAATTCTTCCAAATATTGTCTCAAAAAGGGGAACTCCAACACTCAAAAGAAGCAAAAAATTCTAAGAACTTTGGAATCAGATTGTGGGACCCTCATTTCTCTTCTTTTTAAATTTAATTTATAGTTTCCCAATTTTTTTCCAGAAAGGCCATTCGGCAAAGTAAGTCGCGCCTCCTCAACCAGGTCGGCGATTGATGAGTCTTCCAATTGAACACATGTAGGGCTATTTATAATGTAAATAGCATCCTGAAATGCTTATAATATCGTAATATTTGAACAAAGCTCTTAAATTTCAAGTATTTGGAGTTTGAAATAAATCATGGACACTATGTTGGAAAAAGGGACAAAAAGGATGAAAAGAACAAATAAATGGAAGCCTGAGGATATCCGAGTCCACTTGGGGGATCGACAAACAGTCCTATTTAGACTTTTGTTCCAGTGTGCTGAACCCTGAAAAAAAGAATCAAATCAGTAGAACAAAGAAGCAGTCGATGCTTCACCAAGTAGTTTCGCGAAATAGTACTATATCGCCCAATAGATCGAAGCATGACAACGCTGAAGGTTGTACTAAGAGATTGTGAACTACGACACTTGGGGAATCATGAATTCTGTCTGGGCTTCCTACTAACGCCACAGAACGATCCACTGCCGTAAAAATCTGAAAAACTACAAATTTAGAGTTGTAGTTTTTGAGGGGAGTTGAACATTATTGTCATGT
This sequence comes from Solanum habrochaites, assembly GCA_027704765.1. Lineage (NCBI taxonomy): Eukaryota > Viridiplantae > Streptophyta > Magnoliopsida > Solanales > Solanaceae > Solanum > Solanum habrochaites. The sequence continues at coordinate 39,515,978 of JAKWJA010002492.1, read as the reverse complement.
ATTGTCTGAAATATTAATTTTTCATATTTTTACTCTATGTTTTAGAGGCTTTTGAAGTCTTGAAGAAGAAGAGCGTATTATCTCTTTAAATTTGGAATTGGGTCTCATTGATTCTTCTTACTTTTCCTAAATAAAAAATTTATTTCTCATACACATTTGGTTTTTAACATCATTGAAGGTATAATTTTCTATATCTTGATGTGTGGCTAGTATAGTTGATTCTTCGGGTGTGATTTATCAAATATGAGTTGAGATTGTTGTAGGGTCTTGCTTGCTAGTAGATCAGTTGTAGTTTAATGGTGATTTAATCTAGTAGTTGTGGATGAATTTAACAAACTTATAGTTGCAAAAACAATTTTTTTGTGTGTTTTTTGCTTTCTTGAGAGAGAAGTCGTGAAGACAAGACCACTAAATTTATGGCCTGAAGAGTGGGTCAACATGAGGCTCAATTCGAGAGAGTGATCCCTAGTCCCATATCATAATACTCAGCTCGACAGAGAGAGAGAGTGTAAGGCGTAGGAGAGTCTTCATGCGGAAAATGGGTGTCCGGGAGAAATCCATTTGAAATGGGGTTAGTTCGTCGAGAGAGAACTTATCCCCGCGTAAAGCATAGCCTATTAACTATCATTCTATATATCTTCTATCAAAAGCATGTGTCCAATAATCATGATATGTGTATTGCGGTCACAGCCAAAGAAATCCACCTCTAATTACTTAGATATCTCATTATTTTTCGCTATTTTTATTAGTTGTGAAAAACCCCTTTTATATTTGACACTAAAAACACCTCTTGCTTTTAAACGATTAGATGGTAGTCTAAAGTTGACAAGTTGAAAAAAGTAATGCTCTATTTTAGTTTTTTACAAGAACAAGGGAAGGAAAGGAAAATAGGAGAGTAAATTACTATATTGGTAGTACTTAGAAATTCATAAATTAGTCCTTTGCGGTGTGAGATTAGTATTGATTGTAAGGTCAGATTCTTGAATGATAGACACATCCTAATTTATTTTTCCTAGATTAATTATGAACCAAAATTAGTGAATAATATTTTTTTTTTCTTCTTATGTCCCAAGTTACATAGAGTATTAAATAAATTTATGACTTGATCCATTTACAATCAATTAAAAGATTAATTATTTAATAAATATGCATCCACTAAATTACCATTATTAGATAAATAATTCAGAATTACCCATTAATATTTACGAAAAGTGTCGAAATTGTTCTTTTATTCATATTGAACTAACGGGTCATTACAATAGATACTAATTTACCCACCGTTCATTTAAAATGGTCAAAAAAGGGCGAGGATAAAAATGTTAGTTGTCTCAACGGTTTTTTCAAAATATTAGTACCCAAGGTATCATCTCAAAATTATCAAACCAAATAATTTAAGATCTACACCTCCTCCCATATAACGCTTCAAATGGCACCATCTTAATACTCTGATGATAACTATTATTTTATGCACACTCAACTAACAACAAAACTATTCCCAAATGGAAACTTCAAATAATCGATTCTGCCACTACTCTTTGACACAACCATCAAGAAAAATATTTTTTAACATAACCATGATAAAATCTCAAATCAATATTTTCTACAACCAAGAGTGAACTAGAACCAACGAACCACACCTCATAAAAATGAGCGAAGGGTTCAAAATATGTCGGTGGAGAAGCGAAGATCGAGGGTAAGTGAATACGGAATGCGTTGGCACGACCGCTGTTTTCAATCATTTGGATCCCCACACACTATGAAGTTCCAGTAAAACTCACAAAAGTATAGGCCGTATGAAGCATCGCTGAATGTGTCGGCAAACAAAAATAAAGTTTTTGAATGGAAGAGAACATGATGGTGTATACGGGCAAAGAGACTAAGAGTTTGAAATTTTTAACTTTCCCTCGCTACTAAACTTCACGAATTCTCACCAAGGTAGTACTTTCTTTATTTTTGGCTCTCAACTAGTATTCTAGTGGGTAATTTGTGGTCTACATTAAGATATCTTTGTCGCCTAGAATTTCAATCATATTTTCAATTTGCAATAATGGTCCTCTCTTCTAGGACTAGAATGTTTTAATGCTTAATTTAATTTGATAATCTTGCTTGTATTTTATTGATCATCGAAATTCTCGTATTATTTGTTCTTTAAATCGAAAAAATCCCATTGGTTGTGTTTGCGTGTTTGTAAGGTTTTTCAGGGCTGTAGACTAAGTAACCCTTATTGGTGAGAAACGATGAATATTACTTCATGATAGAATGGGAGACTCATTTCTTGAGACACTATATCATCAAATTGCTAAACTTGACAAATTTGGTAGAAATCTGTGTCTTCTAAAGTGATGGGTGTTGTGGTTCTTACTAAATTGTGTTGGTCCATGTTTTGATTTTTTTTTTGAAGAGTGAAAGGTAAAATTAGAGAAGGTTAATTGAGAATACACACATTAGGAAGTTCGGTTAGCTAGATCAGGCTCACTGAACTACTACGCAGCTCGCCAAATGTCTCAATTTTGCCCTTAGTTACTTGTTCTATTTGATGTTCAATCTGTTACTATTGGAAAAAGGCCATAGATTGCTAAAATCATCGGACTCTCACCGAAGTTACCCTTGTTTCACCTTCTTATATGACCTCTTGAACTCATAAGGCACTGTGACTTTTCGAAGGACATAATAAAGCTCATCGAAAGTAGTCTGCGCTTCACCGATAGAACTTTCCCATTGGCAACATGTTATAGTTTGAAGCCAACTCCATCGAGAAGAACATTTTAGCTCCCCAAAAATTTTTGGGGATTTACCAATTCAGTTAGCAAAACTATGTCCAAATGATTATTTGTGTGTTTGCTTGATTTTCTTTTAACTTTTTCCGATCATTTGTAGATATAGTCCATGTGGTCTCGAACATGCAACCCAAGATAACTGTGTATGTCATTAAAGTCAATGAAAGAGGGAAAACCCTCTAAAGAGGGGAAGAGAAAAACTCCCACTTGGAGAAAAAGGCAAGAGGAAGAAACATGTAGCAAGGAAATGCATAACTATTAAAGACGATGTTAAGTGTTGATCTTACAGATGATCATCCATTGATACAATGATGGAATAGGCTTCGAGATATACCTACATCAACATCCAATAGGGTCTCATCAATTGAAGCTCCTCCTACCAGAGTTACATCAGCCACAACACCTCATGAATTGGAATCACTCCCAGCTCAGGCACCTCCAGTAACTCCTATAGCCCCTATCATTCCATAAACCAGAATGTTTAACATATTAAAGGGTGATAGGATACGAACAATCCTAGAGGAGAAACTCTTATAAATGGAGGGCCTAGAAGGCAAACATCCTGATGTTCTTCAAACCATCCGATACAATGAGTTCAAGTTGTTCACGAGCCTCGAAGCCCATATATTCTTTTTAGGTTAGGGAATTTTACACAACTTATGGATAATTAGTGCCCAAGAACAAGAAGAAGGAAAGAGAGTTTAGACGAGTGAAATCGGTCAGGGTCAAAGGAAAAGAGGTGGAGTGCCACAACAAGCACATTGTCATTGTACTTGGCAAATCGCTGCACTTAGTACACCCTTATAAGGGGTTTGTTGTTGTTTAATCTCTTGATGAACTAAAAATTTGATGTCTCTCATCATTTCTGACACCACCGACATATGGATTAGGGTAGGAGCTCCCATAGACAAGAGGGACCTAAACATAGCAGCCAGGTTTTGGTTTGGATTCATCAGCAGTACATAATGCCATCTCTGAATGAATCTATTTGGAGCCTCCATAAGACAAATTGTTTGTGTTGATCATGTAAACACAATGAATCAACCTGGGGATGTTGACTTCATAAGAAATGGCCATGAGGTACAAAGAAAAGTGGACCTCTCTACCCTTCCAAGTCTTTGTGATCTACTTGTGCCAGCGCTCCGGAGTACCAACGGACACTACTGGGGAAATTGAGGTCATCCCATCTTCCTCCAGTGCTATTTTGCGAATTGAGGTTGAGTACACACGAGAGAAGGTTAACAGGAAGAGAGAATCTTCACCAGATACTAGCCCAAAATCAATCTAAATTCCTTAGCAGAGAAACCTTTGCATACTCTGGATTCTGATCCCACAGTGACATGTGCCCATTCCTCTTCTTCGAAGCATCAGGTAATTCTTCTTTCTCCCAGCCAATTAAGATTACTCAGGCCACAATCCTGAAGATGGGGCGATTATCCCAATCAGCTGATGCACGAGCAGCCCGACTCTAGATATTTATCCCAGGGATGATCGAGAGTGTTATATGTGCTTCTCTCATACCCCTTCAGGCTTATGTGGACAAATTTTACTATGAGAGTCAAAACTTGAGAGACCAGATAAGGGGTGTATTGGGATATTACCTCTTTAAAAGTCGAAGTCATAGACCTGAGGAAGAACGTAAACTACCTAACGTCTACTAACATTTTTTTACTAATAGGGAGGTTACATGACTCGGACGCTCGTGAGAACTTGGGGATCCCTCAGGTTACCGTCTGTGGAGATTCCGGGCATTGATTCCCAAGTATAGGCCGTATGGAGAGACTACATAGACATGATCATTCTTTACCTCCGTATTTGTATTATTATGCCTTTATTTTTAGATACTTTTATTAGCATTAGAAGACAAATACTTTTTTCTTTTGGTGAGGTGAGACCCACACTTTTTTTGTTGACACTTATGTTTTTGTGTTCACTTTTTTTGTTCTATCTAAATTGTGTTAAACTGCTTTTTGTGGATGTTTGAGCTTATGGCTCCTGTTTTGATTTTAATTGTAAAATGATTTTGACCCTTCTTAAAAGATATAATTTTCACACATTTTAACCACCCTTTGCATGCGCGTAAAATTGGTTGTTGACTAGCAAATTAGATTCTCAGTTTTAACCAATAAATATGAATTGAATAGGGCTTCAATAAAAAAAAACATGAAGATACTGATATGATAGACCAAATGAAGCTGCTTAGACAATATATGAACTCTTTGCATCTCGATGGACTAGCCATGCGTCAAATTAATTATTTTGTAATGATTGTTGCACACTAGCGAAAGTGTGATGTCTTGTTTGAAATTTGTATCAGTATGTTGTGTGATAAGCTTATTACCTTGAACCATGAATGACAACTCCTAGAATTTGCCTTGTTAGTCCAGTCAACAAAATGATGCTTTCTCATGATATTATCTTAAGAAATTTTGTTGAGTGTGAGCCAATTTGACATATACCACTTCTGTGACCTCCATTGTCAGTGTGTAAACCTCTCTTTAACACCCCTTGAACCCTAACCTTCTTTGAAAGAAATTTGATGAACACTAGAACATTCTCGGTCAATCTCCCTTAATCCTCATGAATGATTTGTTTGATTGAAATACACAACTTAGGCCAAAAACCTAAGTTCAGGTATGGTCGAAAAAAATAACAAAAGTCAAAGAAGTGCAACGAGAATCTCCCTTAATCCATGTTGTTGCGAAAAGATGGAAACCTGCAATTTATATATATATAAAAAAAAGACAGTGAAAAGAAGAAAAACAAGAATAAAATTAATTAAAAAGAAAGAAGTGGAGTAAATGTCCAAAGGAAAAAAAGGTTTCCAACCAGTCCATGGAAGTGAATAGTAGGATGACTTATGAGAACTATCAAATATGAGGAAGAAAGAAAAACGTAAGTGTTATGAGCACTACAATTTAAGAGGATCATTAGTCACTAAGCATAAAAGACCAAACCTTTGCACTCAGCCTCATTACAAGCTTTTGAAAAACCTTTTTGATCTTGATAAAGCTGAAATAAATTTCGATTGGAAAATAAGGGCAAACCTATGGGTAAATCATGCATTATATTCTTATTCTTGAAAGTGAGCATTGTATCTCTTTCCTGGACATTAAACTAATTATTGTAAAAGGATAGCATCATAATTTATGTGAGGTTATTCAAATGTGTTTTTTGAGATTGAACTTGCTTTTGAAGCAAGTCATTCGAGCCTAAGAATCTTCGGTAATGGTGTGCCAGAACATGAATCTTTGAGTACACAATTGATCATTGCATATGTAATTTGACTCTTGTTGTGTACATTCATTATTGATCTTTGTGTAGCACTGTTTTTGACATCCTTTATAAAATGCTAAACTTGAGTTTTACTAAAGGAAAAACAACAGTTCAAGTTAGGGTGTTGATGAGTCCACAAATTAGATTCATTTATGGATATATATTAGAATGGAAATAACGTCCTCACATGCTTATTTTATCCTAATATATGATGAAAACTCTAAAATTTCAGGTATTTGAAGTTTGAAGGAAAGCATGGGAACTATGTCACAAAAAGAGGGACAAAATATCTTAAATGAAATAAGAAATGGAAGCCTCATGATTGCTTAGACCACTTGGTAGATCTCTATAGAGGCCTACTTTGCCTTTTGTTCACGTGTGTTGAACCTTGAAGGATAGGATCAAATCAGTAGAAGAAAGGAGCAGTGGGCGCGGAACCAATTACTTCCATGAAGAAGTAATATATATCCCAATGGACCAAAGCAAGACGATGCTGAAGGCTATACTAGAAGGAGGTGAACTACACCAATAGGTGAATCTCCGATTCTGTCGTGGATTCTGACTTATACCGCCGAGCGATACACTTCAACACAAATCTGAAAAATTATAAATACTACTATAGTTGTATTTTTTAAGGGGAGTCGAGCATTATTCTTATTTTCTGTTTAAATTATAAATTTTTCATATTTTTACTCTATGTTTGAGAGTGTTTTAAATACTTGAATGAGAAGAGGGTTTAATCTCTTTCAATTTGAGGTGGGTCTACTTGATTCTCTTTTTTTTTTTGAGCCTTAATCAAGACTTAGTTCGATTTCATGAGGTGTGGACTTAAAACCCGATCTTAGGGGTGATTAGCAATATGTGTTAATATTGTTTTTGTGATCGTCTTCTCCTAGATTCGTCATAGTGTAATGGTGATATTGTCTAGTTGTTGAGGTTGATTTTTTAAAAAATTTGTAGTTGCAAATACAAGTATATTTATATGTCTTTGACTTGCTCAAGATAGAAGTCGGGAAATCAAGACTACTAGATTGATGGCCTAAGGAGTGGTTTGACATGAGTCTCAACTCGAGAGATTTATCCCTTCTCCCATATCCTAACACTCGGCTCAAGAGAGTGAGTAGGATAAGGTGTAGGCAGGTCTTTATGCAAAAATTGGGTGCTCGAGTGGAACCCATTTAAAACGGGGTAAGTTGCTTGAGAGAGAACTTATGTCCACATAAATCTTAGCCTAGTCACTATTATTCTATAAATCTTGTACTAAAGCATGTACCAAATAATCTAGATTAATCTGTATTGGTGTCACATCCCAAGAAATCCCCATCTAATTGCTTAGATATCTCATTATTTTTCGCTATTTTTATTAGTTGTTGTGAAAACATAATTTTTTACCAAAACATAATATATTTTACACCAATTTAGAAAGGGTTATATTAAAAATAAAACTAAATAATAATAATAAATTGTAAATTAATAAAAATTAAAGTTTAATAATAAAAAAATTGATAATTAGAAGTTGCGGATTTAAGTATTGTTTAATTTATCTAGTCTAAAAACAATAATAATAGAGAAAAATATTATGAAAAAGTATAGAAAACAGAAAAGAAAAGAGGGTCCTAAAATTTCAATTTGTTTTACTTTCTGACTAAATAATTACTTCCAACTTCCTAACTTAGTTTCCTAAGAATCTCATCCCAACCTTTTTATTTTTATTTTTTACTTCTTTTGCACGATTTTGTGTTTAAGTGAACACATTTTTTGCATGTATTTTGTTTGTAAAATTACGATTCTATTATTAATTATTTATTTAATTTATTTATAGCCTTATTTCTCAACCCCACTTTCTCCACTACTTTTTCAATCATATCCTCATCCACTACACATCGTTCCTTTACATTAGCACCCGATTCTCAACCCAAAACCTATTCTATAACCCCCCGTTCGTTGCCCCCCCCGCTACGCGCGTGCGCCTCCCCCGCCCCGCTTGCCCTTCCCCGCGCGATCCCCGGCTCTCCAGCGCCGCTTGCAATCCCGGCGCTCGACGCCCCCCCCCCGCACGGCGCTTGCCCGCCCCGCGCGAGGCCCCCCCCCGCACTCGAACCCCTCCCGGTGGCACGCCCGTGAGTTCTTCTTTGCCCTTTCCTGTGGCGTTCGCTTTTGTTCGCTGGTTTCCCCTTCGTGGCTCCTTTTTCCCTTCTCCTGTTCTTCCCTTTGTCATGTCGCTCGTTCCCAGTCTTTTCTGGTGCCTCCCTCCTCCGCGGGTCCCTCTCCATTCTTGCCTTCTTGTCTGCTTTCCTGCCTGCTTGTCCGCCCGTTTGTCCTTTCCTCTCTGACCTTCTTTTCCTAGTGTGTTTCATTCTTCTTCTTCTTCTGCCCATCCATTTTTGTGCTTGCTGTTCTCCGTTTTTTTTCGCCTTGCCCCCGCTTCCGTCCACCGTTGCCCCCGCTTTTTCTTGTTATGCCTAATAACTCCCGGCCTTTCCATTCTGCCTCCTTTCTTCTTCTTATTTTCTTCTTGTTCTTCTTCTTTTATTGTTTTTGCTTATGCTCGTTCGCTACACTTGGTGAAGAATCTCTCTTCCTGCTCTTGCCTTGGATCCTTTACTCGCTTCATATATCTTTCCGTTTCGTTTTGCCCTTTCGCGCTTTTGTGGAATTTCTTGTTGACATGTTAGATTCGGCTATACATCCACAGTGCCCGGATTTTTACCACACCACTCTCGAAGTAGTCTTGTGCACTGTCAGCGAGAGATGCAGGATACCTATTGCTACTTATCTTCCTATTCTCTCACCAAACAGGACCATGTGCGACATTCGGTAGAACTTATCTAAGCGAACCAACGCTGACACCCAACCAACCAACGAGAAGCATAGAAACCCACCCGCGACACGACAAAAAAGAAAAAAGAAATGCTTGTGTTTTGATAAAAACAAACCGCCCCCGCCCCTTCAAAAACGAGTGGTGCCCAAATGAGAGGGCAAGAGAAGGGTTTTTAAACAAAAAAAAAGAGGAAACGAAAAAGGGCCAAAGGGAAAAACAGGAAAAAAAAAAGAGGAAAAAACAGGGGGGGGGGGAAAAAAAAGGAAAGGGCGGAAGCGCGGGAGAGGGGGGGGCGAGAAGGAAGGAGACAGGCAGGATAAAGGGACGGCTAGGGGGAGAGCGAAGGGGAGGGGAAAAAGACAAGGCGAAAGGAACGGGAACGCGGAAAAAAGGGGCCGAAACAAAGGCGACGGCCGAAGAGAAACACGTAGAGAAAGGCGACACAGAAGAATAGAAGAGAAGGAGGAGATATATATATCTATATTATTATATATATACATATACACAAAATGTATTAAATAGGCAATAATTAATAATAAAATAATTAAATAAATAAAAAAAAAAAAATTTAAATAAATATTAGTGTTTTCAAATTTTGACTGACACCCAATCGAAATAATATAAATAATTTCAATGGATTTAAAATAAATAGACGGTTTTAAAAGGTTTAAAATAAATGAGAGAATAAAGCAAAAAAATTTTATTTGTAAGTTAAATAATATCATATTCAAAATTAAGTATAGTCATTCTGAGTGAAGTGAACGCGGACCGTGCTTAACCACGGGACTGTGGGCGTGCCTAAATCTCCCCTACGGTCAACATAATTTCCTTACGTGATTTCTAGTCGCAGGACCAATCAAAAATAGAAGTCAAATTACTTTTGATAGAATTAAATAAGGTGACTTGGAACACCAAACACTCAATCCAAAAGTGGCCAACTCTAAATAATAATTATCCTTCAAAACGACACTTTAATGGAAAAACTCTTTTTCTTTCGAAAAATAAAAATCAAAAATTTTTGAGAAAAAAAAAGGGTGTGACAGTTGTGAAAATACCCCCTTTGATATTTGACACTACAAATACCGTTTACTTTTTAATGATGAGAGTGTTAGTCTGAAGTGGACAAGTTGAAAAAAGTAATGCTCTATTTTTGCTTTACAAAAACAAGGGAAGGAAACGAAAATAGGAAAGTAAATTACAAGATTGGGGGTACTAAGAAATTCGTAAAATTAGTCCATTGCGGTGTAAGATTAGTACTGAATGTAAGGTCGGATTCTTGAGTGATAGACACATCCTAATGTATTTTCCCTAAATTAATTACGAACTAAAATTAGTGAATTTTATTATTATTTTTCTTCTTGTGTCCCAAGTGACATAGAGTATTGAATAAATTTATGACTTGATCCATTACAATTAATTAAAAGATTAATCATTTAATAAATACGCACAAACTAAATCACCATAATTAAATAAATAGTTCAGATTACCCATTAAAATTTTACGAAAAGAGTTGAAATTGTTCTTGTACTCAAATCGACCTAACGAGTCATTACAATAGATACTAATTTACCCACCATTCGTTTCAAATGGTCAAAAAAGGGATCGGATAAGAAAGGGTAGTTGTCTCAAGGGTTCCTTCAAAATATTAATACACAAAGTATCATCTCAAAATTTTCAAACCAACCAGTTGAATATCTACACCTCTCATGTAATGCTTAAAATGGGTTCATCTCAATACTCTAATGATTACTATTATTTTATGCAAACTCAACTAACAACGAAACTATTCCCGAAAGGAAACTTCAACTAAGCGATTCTGCCACTAGGCTTTGACACAACAATCAGGAAAAATATTTTCTAACATAACCATGATAAAATCCCGAATAAATATTTTCTACAACCAAGAGTGTACTAGAACCAACCAACACACACTCATAATACACAAGCCATTATATATCTTATTAAGATTTTCTTCACATAATATAAATTTTTAATGAGCTTAATTTTAAAAAAATTGATATTTAGACATCAACTACTCATTAAGGGAGAATCAAACTTATCTAACCTAAAATGAAAATGATCAAGCAATCACCATCGAGCGATACACCCAAGCATACAATACCTCTAACAATGCTTTCTAAATGATCAAATAATAGTTTTGATTGTAGACTACTTTTACAAACGGTAGAAGTAGACCAAATGGTCCCCACATTCAACCACACATAATCGAAATATGACCACGAGGACTTGATTAATATTAAGACTTACGAATAAATGTAAATACCCATGATAGCTCTCCTATAAATTCTAATAAGTAATATGGTACATGTAGAAGCACAAATATAATTCAACATCTCAAAGACAACATCAAATATGTCATTTCAGATAACCAAGTCATCACAAACATACTACTCAACAAAGAGGACATCACAGAATCAAAGAACACTATCAACCACTAGGATCTACCCACAAAAGTTAAAAAACATGTGGACATTGGTAGTGAATCATATCGATACCATGTTGATCCACAGAATCATCAAAGACACTTCATTCAATACTAAGCGTCGATGGTGGTAGATTAGAATAAAACCAAACAAAGGGTTTGGATAATTCCCATAGGGAGAGGTTTTAAGAATATTCAAGCTATGAACAAGTCATCCCATGCTATTCAAACCTAGAAGAAATTATTTGATAAAACAAGGTAAATTTGAGGAGGGTAAAACAAGTTTTAGTTAACAATGAAGGGTTTTCAAATGAATTAAAACTAAAAACAGTAAACAACAATAAAAGAAACTAATGGAAAAGTGGGATTCTTGGGATTTGACCGGAATATGAGATAAAAGACACCGTAGGGTAATTTTTATTGATAGTACGTCCTCGAATATATGTAACTAGGCTAAGTTTTAGAGGGGGTAAATTGAGATAACATCAATTGGGTTTGATTTATATATACTTCAATATAGTTTAGGATGAATAATTTTCAACACCCACTTCGAATTTCTTCAAAATGAGAATCTTCAAATCTCCAAGGTTTAAGAGCAAAGTTTTCCAAAATCTCTCAAAAACACTAAATGAAACCTAAGTCTAAAAATTATCGGTCAAAACAATAAAATTTGATACTAAGTTAAATAATTTAACATGTATTTATAGTTTTCAAAAATTTGTGCTACGAAGGACAAATTTAACCAATTAGTCGGGATCGTTGATCAACTCGGTGATCCGCCCTTTAATATAATTATCGTCGTCTTGCATTAGCCTAAATCACTCGATGTTTCAGATTATTGGGCCACATATTACTGCTCCATAGAAATGCTCAGCGACACACGACCTGCTCCTCTCCTCCATCGATTTGATCCTTTCCTTCTGCGCTAAGCTCAGTGGAACAGAAGGAGAAGATGAGACCTTCTGGGAACATGCCACATGGGTTCGGCGATCCTCTGATATTTATTGCGTCGTTGTTTCATCTACCTTTGTTCTTTTTTTCTCAATTGTGTCCATACCTTTATTTACAAGTCGAAATACCTAAAACAAAAGGTATTTTATTAGTTTTAGAGAAAAAATATGCATTTAATGACTCTAAAAATATCAAATATAGCCTAAATGAGTCCAAATTGTTGACTCATCAACATCCTCAACATGATCAGCACTTCAAGAATGATGTCTCAAAAAGTTCTACAAAAGGCTCAATCATGAATGCACACAACAAGACTAAACTTACTCATGCAAGGATCGATTGTGAACTCAAAGTCTCAAGTTGTTACACACCATTACGAAAGATTTTCATGCTCATGATACTTACATCAAATGCAAGTTCAAGATCAACCAAAGTGATAAAATTCTCTCACATAAAGAATGATTCCATATTGACACACGATGATTCACAATTTGAAATTCAGAATCAATTTCAATGCTCACACTCACAAAGATGAACACAATACATGAATTATCAAATAGGTATGCCCGTATTTTCCAATCGACTTTCGTTCAAGCTCAATCAAGATAAAAATGTGTCTTTTTAAGTCTTATAACGGGGTTAATGTATAACTATATTCATTTGTACTCAATGACTTTTATCCTCTGAGATGTGGTGCTCATAATAGTTTCTTTTTACTTCCTTCATTATCTTCTCTTATGGTCATAAGTTATTCCTTTATTTAGTTTCCATGGATTTTTTGGAAGAACCTCATTTCATTTTGTATTTTGATAAATTTATTCCACGACTCTCTCTTTTTCATTCTTTTCTTCTCTATTTCTCTTTTTTTTATGGAGAAATTTCATTATCCTCAATACCATGGGTTAATGGAGACTTTTCTTGAACTCATTTACTTGCCTTCTCTTTTCACCACACCCCAACTTAGGATTTTTACCTAATTTGGCTATTCAATTAATCAGAAATCAAGAGGATTATAGGTAGAGGATTCATAGAGGTCATGTTTTGTTCAAGTTTCATCCAAATACTTGTAGGGCTCAACGGGTGTTCAATAGAGGTTTGCACAGTTAGGAGGTTAGACATAAAAGAGGAATATGTCAAATTGGTTCACAGTCATTAAACGGTGCCTAAGATCATATCATGTGGTCACATCACTTGGTCAACCAGACTAACGGGGAAAATCATAGGTGTTATAATGCATGGTTCACCAGTAAGCTAATCATAAAAGGCATTGACACCAAAGAAAAACAAGAATACACTTGTAATATTTATCGCAAGAAGCTTAATTTGATAATTGGATAATCATAGAGAGATGCAAAGAGTTCACATATTGTGTATAAACTTCATTTGGCCTTGTTGTAGCCGCACATTCATGTTCATGTGATTGCAAGAACTATCTAAGTTATCGTTATTAATCAAATGGAGATTTAAATTTGATTAAAACAGCCACATTTCAAGTACATGCAAAAAAGTGGCGGAAATAATTTTTTTTGTTCGAGTCAATTGTATGAAATTTAAAACATACGGAGCTGAAAGCTCAAACATCCACAAAAAGAAGTACATAACACTATTTTAAACAGATCAGCCCAAATGTATCAACAAAACATTAAACAAAAAACAGTTGCACACAAGGTAGACATCACCCCCCATAATCGAAAAACATTTGTCCTCAAATGTAAATAACAAAAAAGTAACAACAGAAAAAGACATCGAGGAATGTAAAGAAATATCATGCCTACACATACGCTCCATCAGTGTTTGTATCAATGGAAGATATGTCAGTGTCACGACCCGGATTCAGAAATCCAAATCGAACCCGGCGTCGTTGACCTCTCAAAGGTCGCAGACAAGCCTCATCTTGCATTCATCACATTCGTATGGCTAATTTTAGCGGAAAATTTAAAACTTTTAAACGTATAAACTATACATAGAACTCATATAGTCATTTCATGAATTCATCATATACTAAGCTCAATTTAAAGAAACAACCATCTAACAATTGCGGAATCAATTCAAATAAAAGAAAAACATATCATAGTAGTTTGCCAAAACGACCTTATTACAAAGCTTCGAATAAATGTATGAAAGAAATTCTAGGGACAACATACACTATATATGTATAAAACTAAGGCTAGACTAAAACTTTAACATCCTCGAAATCAAGAGGACCTACCAAATGGTCTCGAGAAATGCTGATGTCCAAACCGTTGCAAGAGTCGTCAATATGTCCCTTAACCTTCATCTATAAAATAGTAAATAGTAGGGGTTAGTACACCACTTGTACTAAGTATGGGTGTATGAACACATACATATATGGCTATGCATGATCAAAGAAAGCTCATCCAAAACAACATGTTATTTCTTGAAAAGCCTAGTGACTAGACTTTCCTAAATAATTAGATGTTAATTGTGGTATGAATATGGTGTATTATAATAAATTCAAAGAATACAACTCATTTTATATATTATTACAAAACATTAGTATCATCCACATAATTTAGAAATACTTGGGCGAAGATTTGATATTTTGATCCTCTTAGGACGAGAGCTCCTCTTTGTACGCTTAGATTATTTTTCAGTATTTTTCTTCTTATTGTTGTGTAGTTCAATAACTCTTTTTGTCCTATGTTTTAGTTACAACTTCAATGATTCATTGTAGTCCCATACGCACAATGAATCGATTTAAGTAACCCGAGGACTAAGGAATGATTTCCCTACCTTGTAGTGAGTCATTCATTACACTATATATTCATTAACTTTAATAAGCAATTCTCTATTAATCAAACCATTGATTTCATTAATTTAATGTTTTATATATAATACATTTCATATACACGAGACTTTGGAATCGTTGATTGTAGCAAAAGACATCTCAAGTGAGGGCCAACATATGGGACCTCAACTCGATGGGCCTTCTTTGGCAAAAAACAGAGTCTGCTTCATTCGTTATTCTACTTCACATTATTTGGAATTTTCATTCATTCGTAGGCTCATGTAAACACCCACTATGGCCATAGTATGCAGTAGTTAGGACTCTCACTCGGGATTATGAAGTGCAATGACCAAGAAGGACCTAATGTTCATTACTTGAATATTAGTAACCTCCGGATTGTCTGCACAAACCACCTTCGGTATCATTCATTTAATTATAGTTCATACTTTGAGGAACTCAACCTTTAAACGACATAGATCATTGTGATCATCATGAAATCCGTGTCTACCCCACATACGAAAAAGAGGTGGAAGCACCGACCAAAAGGGACCTAATAAACATCCTAGCATACATTGGATTGAAACCCCGTCAGATCCCTATATTGGGCCAGTATAATTGTGAAGACAGTGACGAGTAAAGAGACCATACCCGGCATTCCGGACAGGTCTCATCTCCTTATAGGTACGTGGACCCCGCCCTTCCAGAAAAGAAGGCATCACGCTCATTGCTTAGCCCTATTGGTGCTCAGTATAAAGTTCATTTTCATCAACGCATACACGTCCATGGAAGTTGGTTCTAGTATGAGGAGTCATAGATCATAGAGGATATCCTCATCTCACATAGTATATGAGTTAATCCATCTCAATACTTTCATTTTCGAGTGTAGATAGAGACCGGGGGTCTCTTCATGATCTGTTACACTCTCATCGGTAGTACGTTTGGTAACTTATGGCTCATTTTAGATTCCAACTCTTTCAATAGCATCTTATATATTGTCCCCACATTCTTAGCATTAGCACATTTCATTTTCTTCATTACTAATCCTTTTACGTGAAGGTTAATTATATCATATTGCCAACGCACTTGGCCATTTTGTAGTGTGTTTCAGACTTCTTTCTTACCCTTATAGGGTTTATAATTTCATTTAACACAATATTAGTTACTTATCCAATTTTACGTGAATGGTCATTTCATCATCTGTAATGTTGACTCAAGCATTATGAAGGCTCCTTCTAAGATGAAATTTATTACTCTATTGAGACTGGTCATCCTTACTTCACATTGATGAATTCTGGATTGTTCTTTAATATCCCCTTAATTTAATTGATGAATGTGAATTGTCCTACATATCATCTTTGGGGTAATATGAGACTAGTTTCAACATTCTAACACCTCATCTTGAGTACCGTTTAACAAATTAGTTTGTGTAAGTAAGGACTTGGTCTAATTCCTTTAAACACACCCCCATTGGTTCACTACTTAATTAGACCCCTTTTTCATTATGTCTTTTAATCTGTTACTACTACTTTTTTGTAGGAGATCATATCATCGTTTATGGACGATGCGAGCACTTCATTAAATTAAGGTTCATGTGTTCCTGTAGTTATTTCTGTGGAGGCATGTTGGAAGTTGATACCAATGATGTCATGGCCCGGTTATGGATTCATCATATTAATTAGAGTTCTTAATATATATTTGAACTCTTACTACACAGAATTGGCATTATGATTAGTATTGGCTCAAAGATTTGGGATATAAGACTAGGCAATTCATCCTTTGGCAGAAGTGCCAATTTTACGTATGTTCATATTTAAATTCATATGTATGAACCTTAGACAATCTTGGAATCATTTAAATAGGTTACTGCCATTAGCATATATTCAATTTGACCATGTAGAGTTAGCCAATTTATGGAACCAAACAACCAATTTCATTCAAGATATGATTCATAGATGTATGAGTCATTCTTTGTTATGGATTAGTGTAACGTTTTAGAACAATTGGATGCAGGATTAACATTTGATGCTTTAACATCGTCATAACATCACAATAAAAACAAGTCAACATTCATCCAAAAGCACCATATTCACTTAACAAATCACGGACTTTAACTTAGCGTATTTATCGATCCTTAAATATCATGATAGATAATTTACGCAATACAATTCATAAGTTATTCGATACTCATCATAAAAAAACAATACGTGTTACGAACAGCACCCACATACCAACACATGATCTCTACCTATTCAACATTAAAATTCGAAACGGGATAATAGGGAAGGGAGTTCGACGAGAAAGACGGGACAACCCTAGTTTCAAGATCTTGTGAATCGTTCAAAGGAAAATACTCTTCGAGAAAAGAAAGATTGGAGGGACAGAAACCCATACCTTAAGTAGAACTTAATCTAAGGAAGACAACCCGAACGAACCTTTGAAGAACCTTGAAAATCGTCTTAGAAATTTTTTTCTATTTTTCTTGCGTTTTGTTCACTGTTTTTCTCACACGTGTTTTCGGGGGGTATAGTCGTGTATTTGTTTGAGTTGAACAGGGGTTTTAGGTTTAGGAACTACCGTGAACTGAGTCAAGTTAGAGTGTATAAGTTAATTGAATTAATTAATAACTACTTACTAAACAAACCACCTAAGTGACTAAAAATAGGAGAATGCTGACTGGACCTAAAATCTAAAATTTTTTGTGTTGACTATGGTTAGGTCAAAATATTGATTTATATTAATTATTAACTTCTTAATTTAATTAATTTAGCGAACTAGGGTTAAGTACTAAAGTACCACTGTATGTCATTGGAACCATAATCAACCTTTAGGACCATCCTAGGTTAAGTAGTACTAGGATGTTGTTTTTTGTGCTTATTACTACTAGCATAAGGAATTTCGATTTTCACCCCTTAAATTTAGTTAATTAAATAGAAATTTAATTTTTTCATTAAGTACCTAGGGGTGGGGTAATTACTTAAAAGTACCCCTTAAGTCGTGAAAACCATAACTAATCCTTTGGACCATCTTAAGTTAAATACTAGGTTGTCTTTTTATTTGTCTCAACCCAAAATTTGAATCTTTTGTGATTTCGGTTTTTTTTGGACCCTTTACATTAATTAATTAATCTTGAAAAATTTATTTATTAAGTATCCTAGGGTACTTACTCAAAAGTATCCCGATGTGTTTTAGGACCTGAAATACATCTTTTGGACCATCTAGGTTAGGGTACTAGGTTGTCCCTTTCTGTCTTAAACCAAAATCGAAATTTGCTTTGTATAGTTTTGGTTTATCCGTTTTAAAATTAATTAAATTAACTTGCTAAATAAATTAATTAGTACCTAGGGGAATTACTCAGTACCCCTTATGTGATAGGACCATAAATAAAACTTTTGAACTATCCTATTGTTAGTACTAGGTTGTTCTCTCTTAACTAGTACTAGGTTAGGGTCAAACCCGGTTTGGTCCTAGGTTGTGGGTCCACTAAGGGGTCCAATTCGGTAGTAATAGGCTATTTTTTTTATTTAGGGTAGTAGGTTTAGGTTAGAGTTATAGAATGTTAGGGAGGATAAAACCACATGGAGTGGGCCGTGTGCACGTTTTTCCCTAACTACCCTAACCGAATCGGTTAGGGGGGGCCCCTCCTTTGGCAGTTATTCCAATGTCTTCAGGTGTGCTTTGCACATGAGGTTTGGTGGCACTCTTTCCTACTAACTATTATTATGGTTCATTTGGTTAATGTTTACTTATTGTCCCAGGACCCTTCACCACTATGTCATGGCACTACTTAATTTACATGACATTTTAAATTGTCATGTGGAATGGTACACTTGATCACTGTGAGCATAGTACTTTGTGCTGAAACTTTTCATAATGGATTTTATTTTAGCTTAGGGTTTTCATGGAGGTACATTTATTAAACATCCAATCTTGGATTGAGGGTTAAACCCAAAAAGTTAAATTCTCTTCGTATATAGAAAATGGCTAATACCTAGCCAACGTTTCTATATTGGCCCCTAGTTCTCAATAGTTGGGGCCCTTGTGTTGCCTATGTACCAATAATAGGCTCTTTAAGGTCGTAGTGTTGCTCTTATTAGACGTATGATTTTAGGAATGTTACATTATCCCTTAAAACATTCGTCCCCGAATGATACTTATATATCATTTAAAAAAGGGGTGACGTAGGTTGTCGTACTTAAAACGTTTCTCTTTTCTAAATACCTAATCCACACATATTAGGATGATGCATATCATAAGATTTGAGCTCTATTTTTGAGATTGAGGAATTCCTCTCCAAACCGCCTAACTTAATGCACACCACAAACTCATGCCCATATAAAAATCATGTCTATGCTACACAAAAACAGCAACATGAAATGCAAACATGACTTTATTTTAACTCACATAGTGTTTATATAAGACATACGATTAGGGACTTTCAAAAAAAAAACAACCAAACGGACTAATTCACTAAAATATATGAGTTTTCTAAACATTAAAGCCACACTTAGGAGAGTATAATCTAACCGTCAAAATTTGAACAAATGAGGGTAACGGGATCTCATATCGTTCCTCGGCCTCCCATGTTTCTCCCTCAACAAGCGTTGGTTCCCATATACTCTTTGGAGGATAACCTCCTTGTTCCTCAACCGATTTCACTTGGCGATCTAAAAATTTAAACGTAAAAGTCTTCATAATAAAGGTTCTCATTGACTCCTAACCCTAACATAACCATCTGTTTGGCCTTAAGACATTTGGAAAAAATATTGGATGTGGATTGAACCACGCCCTTTCCTCTACCTTTAACTCATTCGGGAAACTGAAACCTACTAACCCTGTTTTCTACAGTCTATTATAGCATAACACTATGAAGCAAATCCATGTCCTAAGCAATATATTGAGTAGTATGCAGCCAACTTTATCTCCTCCTCATCAATCACTCACATCGCGGATATAGACACTACCATGCATTCACCTATATGTGACACAACCACACTCACCACACGTCTTTCGTCCAGTTGGCATTTTCATTATGGCCCTTTCTGGGAAGGCTGCTAAATCTTGATTCTGGCGCCTTAGAGCACTTGGCCCAATGTTCCACACAAGAGGAAGCTAGATATTAGAATGAAACAAAGTGTCAAAAAACTCTAGATAGACACGTAAAGAGTAGAAGAATGGGACTTCGTTTCTCACGTAGTCGCTAAAGTATGATTGTAGCGCGCTTCCCAACCATAGCTGAAAATAAGTAACCTGGTTGTGGTGTTGAGTTTATATCCTAGTATTTTAAACCTGATGCTCTGACAACAAGTTTTTTCACGACCTGGATTCAGTTGTAATCGAATCGCAACCGGCGCGTTAGACCTCTTGAGGTGGTAGACAAGCCTCTCTTCATATTAATCATATTCGTTTATGGCGAATGTTTAGCGAAAAAATTAAATAAAATTTTTTGAATGTAGAAGTATACGTTTGATTCATATAGTTGATTGCATGAATTCATCATATACTAAGGCTAACCTAAAAACACAAACCATCTAACAATTGCGGAATCAATTCAAATCAAAGAATAAACATTATCATAGAGTTTACAAAACGACCTTATTACAAAGCTTCAAATAAATGTATGAAAGAAACTCTAAGGGACACATACTACTAGCTATGGATAAGATAAGACAAGACTAAAAACTGTAGCATCCTCGAAATCAAGAGGAACCTACCAAATGGTCTCAAGATCGCTTGATTGTCCAAACCGTGCTAGAGTCGTCAATGATGTCCCTCTTAACTACACCCTTAAAAAGAAATAGTAGGTTAGTTAACACAACTGGTATATATTAGGGGCCGTCCTGTATGCACATATTACACCTAAAGATATGCTTTTCAAAGAAAGATCTTACCTAAAGCAACATGATATTTATGGAAAGCCTAGTGACTAGACTTTCCTAAATTGCTATATGTGATTATGGTATGATATGATGTATGTAAACGCTTCAAAGCACACAAATCATTTTTGCTATATAATCACAAAAACATTATATCATCCATATAATTTTTGAAAAATCGGACGAGATTTGAAATTTTGATCTCTGAGACGAGAGTCCTCTTTGTAACTTAGATTATGTTTCAGGTTTTTCTTCTTATTGTTGTGTATTCAATATCTTTTGGTTAGTTTTATTACAAGTGCAGTGTGATTCATTGTATTCCCCATACCCACAATGCATCGAGACGTAATCTAGGACTGGGATAATTTCCCTACCTTATGAGTGAGTCGTTCTTACACTATATTTTCATTACCTTTTCAAAAGCAATTCTCTCTTGCTATGCACATGTATTGATCATTATACTTTAATGTGGTTTTTGTAGTTACATTTCATATACCCGGACTTTGTAACATTGAGTGTAGAATAAGACAGATTAATGGAGCGGGCCAACATATGGGAACTCAATCGAGGGTTCTTAGCAAACACAGTCTGCTTTTTGTTCAGGTCGTACTTCACATCATTCATTTCATCATTCATAGGTGATGTAAAAACACCAGTTGGGGGCTAGGGATGAAGGTAAGACTCTCATCGGTTATATGAACGGCAAGACCAAGATGACCTAATGTGCAGGACTGAAAGAAGTGGAAAAAGGGGAAGAAAAAAAGAAGAAAAAAAAGGAAAGGGAAGGGGAGAGAAGGGAAGTAAAAAGAGGAAACAAGGAACAAGGAAGGGAGAAGGCGAAAAAAAAAACAGGAGGAGTGAGATAAAAAGGGATTACGGAAATGGGAAGGAAGGAACCACGAAAGGGGGAAAAAACAAAGGGGGGAAGCGAAAAGACAAAAAAAATGAAGGAAGGAGGAAAAAGGGACAAACGCAAAAAAAGGGAAATGGAAATTTAAAAATTGGGGTCAAAAAAAAAGTGGAGGGAAAAAAAAAGATACAAGGGGGGATAAAAGGGGAAATATTGGGGGTGGGGAAAAAATGGGAAAGGAAAATAAAAAAGGGAAAAATAAAAGGTAATTAAAAAGACAAATAGGGGATGGGAAAAGGGGGAAAAGGGAGAGGGGAAAAAAAAAGGAGGAAAAACAAAAGGGGAAAAAAAGAATAGGGGGAAAAAAAAAAAAAAGGATAAAAAAAAAGTGAAAAGGAGGGAAAATAAAGAAGGGGGAGGAAAAAGGAGGGGGAAAAAAAAGGAAGGAGAAAAATAAAAGAAAAGGGGAAAAAAGGCAAAAAAAAAAAAAGGGAGACAAAAAAAAGAAAGAAGGTATGGATAGGGGGAAACAAGGAAAATAAAGTGAAAAAAAGAAAAAAAAAAAAAAAAGGGAAGGAAAAAGGAGGAAAAGGCGAAACAGGGGGAAAAGAACAAAAAAAAGGAAGAAAAAAAAATGGTAAGGGAAAGGATAAAAGATAAAAAAAAAGCAAGGGATAACAAAGGAAGAGAAGGTAAAAGGATGAAAGGAGGATAGAAAAAAGGGGAACGGGAAAGAAGGAAAAGGGAAGGAGGAAAAAGGAAAAGGAGAAGGGAGAAAGGGGGATAAAGGTGGAATAAAAGGGGAGGGACGAGGAAAAGGAAAAGGAGAAAAGGGGAAAAAAAAAAAATACAAAAAAATAAAAACAGAGTAGAAAAAAAAAAAAAAAGGAGGTACAAAAACCAAAAGGACAGGAAAAATAAAAAAGGGAAAAATGGGAAAAAAAGGGAAAAAAAAAGGAAATAAAAAGAAGGGGGGAGAGGATGATAAGAGAGGAAAGGGAAAGATAGGGGAGGGGGAAAAATAAGTGATAAAGGCACAGGAAGGGGCAGTGAAAAATAAAAAAGGGAGGTAAAATAAAATATAAAACGGGGGAGAAAGGAAGGGAAAACAAGGAAGGAAGGGGGGGAAAAAAGTACAGAGGAAAAAAAAAGGAAAGGAATAAATAAAAAAAAAGTAAGGAAGGAGGACTGTAAAAAAAGGAAAAAAAAGAGGGGATGGAGAAAAGAAAAGAAAAGGAAAAAAAGGGGAAAAAAGGAACATAACAGGGAGAAAAAAAACAAAGGGGAAAATTAGTAACAATTAAAAAAGGGAAAGGGAAGGGGAGATAAAGGAAAATGAAAAAGAAAATGGAAAGTGAAATGAAAAATTAAATATTAAACGAAAAGTGAAAGGGGTTTATAAAAAAATTAAAAATTTTTTTAACTAAAAAAAAAAAAATTTTATTTCACCCCTGGATATCTGCACCAAAACACTTCGGTATTCTTCATTTCATTATCTTTCATACTTTGAGGAACTCCAACCTTAATCGACAAGATCATTGAGCATCGTGAAATCCAGTGTCTACCCCAAATCGAAAAGAGGTGGAGGAATCACGGACAAAGTGACCAAAACTTTTCTAGCGTTTCATGGAATTGAACCCCGCCAAGATCCCTATATTGGCATATAGGGTTCGAAGACTAGACTAGGACATATAAGGACAACAATACAAGGGATGCGGGGAAAGTCGGATTTCTTGAGAGGTCGTGACCTATGACCTTCCGAAGAAGGCATATTACCGCTCATAGCTAGCGATCGGTGCTCAGATAAAGTTCCATTAATCAACTCATACGTCATGGAAGTGGATTCTAGTATGAGGACATCATATCTCACTAGAATGATTTCTCATCCATCATTAGTATTAAGTATAATCAGTCTCAATACTTTCATAAGAGGGACATAGAGAATGGTCTCTTCTTTATGTATAGTTCATAGGTGAGAACGTTTTAGTAACATATACTTTGCTCTTTTGAGATTGCTCTCATCTTCCCGTAGCCTCTTATCTATTGGCACCCCATTCATTTAGCATTAGCACATTGCTTTCATAATTACTCATCCCTTTTACATGAAGTTATTTCATCTATTCCATTACAACTTGTCCATTTTATTGTTGTTTTCATACTCTACTAAACCCTTCTAGGGTTTCATCATTTCATTACATACATCTAGTTACTCAACCTTTGTACGTGAATGTTCATTTCCTCATTCTTTAGGTTGACTCAAGCTATTATGGAGGTTCCTTCTAGATTGAGATTTAGTTACCTTGATGAATCGGTCATCCTGACTTTACATTGCTGAAATGTGTGAATTTTTCTTTATACTCATCCTGAATTTACATGATAATGTGAATTGTCCTTACATATCATCCTTAGGTGGTAATGAGACTAGTTTCACACATGCAACACTATTTTGAGTATTCTTTTAACCAAAATTAGGTTTGTGTAATAAGACGTATCCACTCATTTAAACACCTCATTATGGTCACTTATTAATTTAGACCCCTTTAATTATGTATAACTCGAATTACTTTGTTACCTTTAGGCAGTATCTCCCCCTCAAATCACGTTCATGGACGATGCGCACTTATGCGATGGGTTTAGTGGTCATAGTTAGGTGTCTTGTGAGCATGTTGGGAAGTTTTTCCAAATGAATTGTATGACCTTGGTTATGGATAAATGATATTACTTTTGAAGTGCTTTAATATATATTTGATACTCTTACTACACAAGAGGAACTATGATTAGTTCTTGGCTCAAGATTTGGAGTAAGACTAGGCAAATTATCTTTTTTGGCATAAGCCAAGTTTTACTTATGTTCTATTTAAATTTCCCATATGTATGAACTTAGACAATATTTTTACTTATTTAAAAAAGTTCCTATAGCCATTAGTATATATTCATTTTACCAAATAGATTTAGCCAACTTCGGTAGAACCAAATAGCCAATTTATTCAAGATATGATTTCAAGATGTATTTTGAGCAATTTCTAGTTTATGAGTTTAAGTTGTAACGTTTAAGAACATAGTGGACGAATTAATTAATATTTTAGGATTTAACATTTAATAACATCACAACAACAACAAGTGAACATTCAGCCAAGACACATATTCACTTAACAGTCACACACTTACTTAGCGTATTATCGACTCCTAAGTTCATGATAAGATTCACTTTACGCACTTACAAATTCATAAGTTCATCGATACATAATAATTAAATAACGAAGGAGCATGTAAAGAAAACATTCCAAAACCACATACCAACAACATGATCTCTAACCTTTCAACCATGACATCGAAAAGGACACTAGGGAAGGGAAAAGTTTTGACGGAGAACGACGAGGAACAACCCTAGTTTTCATGATTCTTGTGAACGTTCGATGGAAAATACTCGTTGAAAGAAAAAAATCAAGGATAGAAAACATTCCGTAATTAGAATTGAATTCTAGACCACCTTGAACGAAACCTTGAAGAAGAAACCTTTGAAAATCGTCTTCTAAGAAATTTTCTTTTTTTTATGATTTTGTACATTTTTTCTCACACTTATTTCGTGTTTTTAGTAGTGTATTTTTTTTTGAAATTGAAAAACAAAATGGTTTTTAGGTGTAGGAAATGACCTGGACTTAGTCAAACTTGGTTTTAATATTTAATTAAATAAATTAATAACTAAATTACTAAAAAAAACCTCTTAAGTTACTAAAATAGGAGAAATGTGAACTTGACTAAAAACTGAAATGTTTGTGTTGGACTATGGTTAGGTAAATATTATGACATGATATTACTTAATTAAATCCGATTTTAATAATTTAGGGACTAGGGTAACTACTAAAGTACCACTAAGTTATTGGAACCATAATTCAACCCTTTAGACCCCTAGGTAAATACTAGGATGTTTTTTGCATTAACTGGTTAGATAAGAATTTCGTTTGATCACTTTAATATAATTAATTAAATGGATAATTTAATTAATTAAGTAAACCAGGGTAATTACTAAAGTACCTTAAATAGTTATCACCTATTAATCCTTTGATCACAAGTTAAAACTTTGGTTGTGTTTTTCTTTGTCTCAACCGAAATTGAAAACTTCTGAGTGATTTCGGGTTGACCTTGCAAATTAATGAATAAAAGGTACTAAATTATTAATTAAGTAGCCGTAGGGTACTTAATAAAGTATCCTTAAGTTGTTAGGAACCTTAACTAACTCTTGGGCCATCCTAGGTTAGGTACTGTAGTTATAACCTTTCTTGTCTTACCCAAAATATGAAAATTTCCTTTGTAGTTTGGTTTATCCCTTTAAATTAATAATAATATTATAATAAATTAATTAGTAACCTAGGAGGAATGAATCTAAAGTAACCATAGTTGATAGGACCATAAATAACCGTTTGGGACTACCTAGGTTAGGTACTAGGTTGCTCTTAAACTAGTAAATTGGTAGTGTCCACAGGTTTGGTCCTATGTTGTAGGGTGCACTAATGGTTCCAATTCGTTAGTCTAGTTCTTTAGTTATTAGGGAAAGTAGGTTAGAGTCAGGAATTGGTAGGGAGGTAGTACCCACATGGGGAGTGGTCCCTTGTGGTGTTTTCCCCCCTTAATACCCTAACGGAATTCAAGTTAGGGTTGGTCCTTTCTTTGGCAGATTTTCACATATTATTCAATGTGCTTGAAATGAGTTGTTGCACTTTTCTAACTAACTATATTTATGCGTCTTCCATGTGAGAATGTTACTTCTTGTTAAAGGACCCTACACTTGTTCTTGGGCACTGCTTAATTTATATGATCATTTCAAATGGTCATGTGGAATGGTACTAGGATTGACACTTGGATGCCTAGTACTTTGTGTGAAACTATTCGTAACAGATTTTGGTTTAGCTTAGCGTCTTCATTGCAGGTACATTTATTGAACATCAATCTTGGATTGGGGTATGACAACCCAAAAGGTATTATTCTTATTCGTATATTGAAAATTGGCTAATATCCCTTAGCCAATTTTTATACATTGTGCCCAATATTTCTTAATATTGGGCATTGGGTGCCTATGTACCCCTAATAGGATATCTGAAGGTCATACTTGCTCTTCATTAGACATATGATTTTCTGGAATGTTACAGTCAGCCATGTATTTAATAATAGTCCCCGGAGCTTCTTAAAAAGATTCAATGGCAACTCACTTTCTGAAATTTTCCATATCATAATCCGCCCAAAAACGAGTTTATAGTTATGAAGAATGCACTTCTAAATAAGGTAATAGTGGGGTCTTATGGATTAGTACTCTTACTGTCACTGTCTTCTTTCCTTCATTATTCGTTTATGGAGGACTTTTCCCTTTTTTTTGTCAAGGTAGCATATATCTTCCAACTACTTTAGGTCTAGCCATATCTGAAAAACTTTACGAAAAAGTTAAAAAGTATTCCATCAAAAGCATGGAAGTTCAAATGCAGAAACACTCCACCGAACAAGTTGGTGAATCGCGCAACCACTAGGTGATTCACCGTGTGCAGTTCACAGAGGATACAAGGGTGCAGACAAAGGTAGAACAAAGGATCTTTTGTAAAGAGATGATTGTGTTCGGCGACCTCTGGATTATCGCCAAAAGTTAAAGAATCCAAACTCAGTACGGGTAATATTAGTGAAAAGAACATGCAATAAAATATTTCAATCCTACCAGACAGACTCAACACATATCAACAAAGGAATGTCATAGCATTTAAGAAATTTTCAATCCAATTAGGATTTAATGAGATGCTAGTTTGAAACAAATCAAAATCTGAGAACAACTCAACAACAAAAATACAATATACATGCAGAGATATAAATGAAGAAGTGCGGGAGTGAGTTGTAAAAATTTAAAATGAGTGGATTTTAGGCATTGGAGACATTTAAACCTTTTATTTCAAAAATTATCCAGTTCCCACCCATTCGTTTATATTAGTCGTGGTTGCCAATTCTGACAGCGAACCACCGATTAGATACTCACATTGCAGAATTCTACTAAATCACAGTTAATTTTAGGAATACAAATTGTCACGACTGGAGTTTACACCTTGGACGTGGACGACACTCGAAGACCATTGGTGGTCCCTAAGCAAACTTCATCCTGGCTGACTACAAGTGGAAGACTTATTTAAGCATAAAAAGCTTAAACACAGAATAAAGATTCATGAAACAAAAATACAAAGCTTTAAGTCAGATTAAAACTTTGAATAAAATAATATATTAAGCTCGCCATTAAATAGGAAACCTAAGTCTTTAAAACATTTAGTAAATAAAGGATAATGTAAACTTCTTAACTAAACTGACAGTCTATAAAGCGTCGAACTAATAAAGATGGAAGTCGAGATAAAACCCAGAACATTTCGACTAATCTTAAAAGTAAATGATATCCTCCGAAAACAAGGAGGCTCACCATGGCTAACACAAACTCTTGGATCTATCAACGAAGGTTCTTTTTGATGATCCTGAACACATATGTCTGCATCATTAAAACATACAGGCTAAATGGCGCAATACGTGGAATGTACGAGCATGTAAGGGGAATTCCTAAGTATAACATAATCTTGAAACTTGAATATAAATTACTTGTCTCTTTTCAAACTCACTCAACTCAACTGACTCAACTTAAGAATAAGATATTCTACTGAAGGATTAGATACTAAACTTCAAAGATATGATAGTCGACTCAATGAAGTACATATTAACCCAAAGATACTCAACTTAAGGTACTTAATGCGAAATACTCAACTCTTGATATTTAATTGTACTCATTTCAATATAAAGTAGTTTAAAATAAGTGCAATACAAAGAGAAATTATTTACTACATGATGTCAACTCTGTGTATATAACTAGGATAAAAAATAACTCTGAAATGAATAGGAAAATACATTTAACTATTGTATATAAAAATACAATAACTTCTGCGGGAGTTTCTCTAACAGACAACCATCATTTAAGAGTTGTAGTGATGATACAACACTTCACTTCACGCTGCCAGGTGCCATCGTATACCTTGCCATCATTAAAGGACCTTACTTCACTTAGTTGATCCACTAGTCTATTGTGAAATGGATTCATCTAGAAAGTATGACCCTTTTCTACCCATGGTGGATACATGATTTTATGGAGACGTGAGTTATATGAACTCATGCTCGCCCCAAAATCGGTGCTCAATACTACTCCCAAATATACTAGCTCTTATGTTTTAAAAATAGATTTCTTTTGTAATTTGAGATAAGTGCTCAAAAACATGGCTCAAAGGCTATCTTGGAAATCTCAATTGACCCTTTTACTTTATATATAAATCTATTACTCTTTTCTGAAAACTATCCCGAAAGCTCTGTGGAAATCTCAGTGTTGGTTCTTATATAATGTGAAAATATTTTTAATCTCTTTCGGAATACTTCGTCCACATATGCTTCTTTGAAGAACAGAACTTCAAATTTATTCTTTTCAACTTAGTGCTCAAGTCTTTACACAATTTTTAAAACAATCTGTAAAAACACTTCCTAAAATAGGGTTTCATGTCGAATTATGAACATGAACGACTCAATTCAAGGTTTTCAATAACCATGCATAGAACTCAATTCTTGGAACTCAGCAAATCAAGAACTCAAGGAGTCAATGAGACTACACATCTCAAGTATTGTAGAATCGGAGGGTTCATGCAGAATTATGGGCATGAACTACTATACTCAAGGATTGAAGCTCGACTCATAAGGTTCATGCGAAATTATGGACATCAACTACTTAACTCAAGGACTCAAGCTCAACTCATAGGGTTCATGTAGAATTATGGACATGAAAATCTTCTCATTCTCTTATTTACTTCCTCAAATCATAGTTCAAATCAATGATGGATCTCAAAGATTTCATGAATGAACTCAAAGGCTTTCTTGAACTTTACTCTTTACTCTATCTTGAATGTGAATTATTAATTCAAGAGTTATGGTTAATGATATGAAGGATCTAGGTGATATTGTAGACTCATTAATACATTCTATTCACTCACATGCTCACTTGCTTGAGTCTTGAAACAAGTTATTAGAAGTTGTAGAAGAATCCTCTCAAGGACTTTCATAGAACGTTTGAATGAATTCTCAAAAACTGAACTTTCGACTCTACCTTGAATTTTAATTATTAATTAAAGGTTATGAACATGTTAGGAATGATTTTAGATAGAAAGAACAAGGTTCTTTAATAATCTTGATAAGAAACTTGAATAGCACTGAAATCATAGATTGAAGGAAATGATCAGATAACCTTAGCTTGAAATTCTTGAATAGTTGAATTAGTTTCTTGGAAAATCTCTTTGGCACAAGAATCAGAATTATGATATGCATAGTAAAGATGATGAACATTTTACCTTGTTTTGGAACTTTATTAGTTAAGAAATTTGTTTTACCGCCCCGCCGTTCCTTGGACGTTAAATAGGAAAATAAATGGTGACTTATTTTTAAGAGTCATCTCGTCGGGCTAATTCAGTAAACAACACTATATAGGTTAATGAAATCGTCATAATGTTTTACTCAAAAATTGGATTGATGTGAAATTGGTGGTGTTGTAATGTAAATTCAATTACCTTTAATTGTATAGGTTATTGTTCATGCAAACTCTTAATATTCTTAGAGATATGGTCATTTAAAGTTCATCTAAGTAGATTCTTACATCAAAACATAATGATACTTTAGGAACACTTATCAAGAACTCATCAATAACTTAAATCCTTAAGTTTTTAAAATCAAATTAAGCTAAATTAAATCATGATTGGCATGTGGGTGAAGGAAACCAACACTATGGAAGCTTACATACCTCTTAGGGATTCAAAAACACCAGCAACAAAGCAACAATCCGCAAAACTAACTCAAGAAACGTGATGAATGCCTTCATCCTTTCCGCTGTTGACTTCTTGAAAATTCTCAAACAAAAACCCTGGCAATATTAGATATAAAATTGAAACTTTATAGGATTATCCCTTAAAATCTTACAAAAAATCAAATAAATGATAATCTAAATCTAATGTGTAGGAAAAGACCAACTTACCTCTGGACTCTATTTTCTGGCTCTGCTCTTACTTTCCTTAACTACACAACCTAACTTCAAAAGGTCATATATCACTCATTCGAACCCGAAATGTAGCAAAATCGGTGGACTTGAAAGATAATTCAAAGATATTTCTTATGGTATCTTGTATCACACCTAACTCGTCCTGCACTAGGAGTTATGGTCGTTTGAAATTGACTCAAAGTCATACTTAACTTAACTCTCCAAATTTCATTTTTTTGTTATTTCCAATTTAATTATTTTTGGAACTCAAAGTGCTACATATAGTGACCTGACCTTACTACTTAAGAAATTTTTAATTCCTTGGTAAAATCTCTTTCACTACGAAGAACGATTCGAGTCATAACTCGAAAAAATTCTGGGGTGTTACATTATCTACCCCTTGGGATCATTCTTCCTCGAATGATGAATGGAATTGGTATGGAACGGGTTACTATTACTAAGGATTGAATCTAATTGTCTACTCTCACTATATATATTAAAGCTAAACCCAAATACTTAAGTTCAAATTCATCTTATATATGAATCCCTCCAAAGACTATTACTCTTTACTCCCCATGATCATCTCAAGAAATCCACCAAAGGTGTAACAACAACAAATTCAATGCTAGTTACTCCTAAACAACTCCATGGAACTCCTACCACCATCCTCTTAAGAAAATATAAAACAACTTGGTCTATTTCTCATCTTATCATCTCCCCCTTAGGTCAAAATCTAACACTTGAAAGTATGGACCTATTCCACATCTCTAAACTTGTCTACATCCTCTTTAATGCTAACACTTGGGAGAAGTTTATCTCATGGCTATCGAACTCTCTATAGTCATGTACTAATACCTCTTTCAAAGGAATTTCTCTAAATCTCTTCTAATTACATACCCTCTTGGTACACTTGTTTAACTTCTGTGTTTTTTCTTATGTGAAGTCCGTTAAGTAGGTCATGAAAAACAATTCCTTTCTTTTTTAAAAACATGATTGTGATCTTGATAGACATGGGGTAAACTAATCCAAACTAGGGTTGTGGAAACCATGGGTAATTAACAAGTAAACCTAGCATATCAGCAATTTTGAAATAGGTTCTTGCATGTATTGATAATTCTTGCCCTTAGAAGTCTTTTTAACGAGTGCACGCGTTAGAACTCGCCTTGTTGCTACTTGTCGGACCAAGGGGGTAGGAATAATAAAAGAATTATCAACATAGATTTGGTGTAATACTATCTAATAGGCTAGTGTCGACTGGTACGAAGTAATAACTAAGTCATATATTGATTATGATGTCTAATATTAGGTAAAGGTAAGAGTTAGTAAATTATACACAAATATCTAGAAAAAGGTATTGAATGTAATTCCTCGGATGCATCAAGGATGTAGAGATACATAACTGACCACTAACATTTGCAAAACACTAGAGAATAGATTGGTATGCTAGGAATTCGAATATGAACGGTTGGGAACACCATATATATACCTAGTTCGTCCACAACTTGATAAGATACTCCATATTACTTTTGCTTACTTGTTAACATTGATTAAGGAAATTGTTTCATACCCCCCCCCCCCCCCTTTTTTAATTACTGCTTTCGGAAAAGAAATGGGTAAATAGGGGGTGAACGATGATTACATATGAAGTTAAGTCTAAGTCATTTTCCTCGTGGGATCGATCCCAACCTACTAGGTATATATTTAGGTATTTTGTTCTGTCGGATTTAGACTCTTCCAACTACGGCTAACTTACTTATTATTTAAATTCATGCCCAAACGGCATAACAAAGTAAAGATTCATGAAAAGGGGCGAGGGGCTTGTAAATACTTGGAGGAGTAATTGCTGAAAGTTGAAAAAGGCGTTTATTAAGTTGTACATATTGAATTTGAGAAGCATTGAAGCAAATATACAAAACAAACAAGAACACCTTCACCAGATAAAGGTGTAGCCTTTGAAGATAATATTTTTTTGGGATTAAGGATGACCTCAACACTATACTTGAACAACAAACGATTTAACTGTTGTACCAATTTTTGGTATGGACGGTATAGGTATAATACCTCTTGCCAAAAGAGTTTATAATGATTGATCATATATTATTTCTCAATTAATAAACATGCATGGGTAACTATTTACGAAGAATACAATGAGAGATAAAAGTTACTTGAAGTTGTCTCTTCCATTAAAGGAAAATCAAGAAATGAGCAGTGATCAACTAATTGTCAAAGATGATATATTGAGTGGTGAGGCATGGGACCAAGTGCATTAAATATTTATAAATGATGACAATAGCAACCGAATTGTATTAACAAGTCGGCTCAAGTATGTTGCTGATTATATGAGATGTCTTGATTTTCCACCTCATATAATGTGTTTTGTAAGTCTTCAAGTCTTAATTTTCCTCCTTTATTTCAATGCAATAAGATATTCCAAAACAAATGTTTTACAGTTCAAATTTCTTTAAATAATTGATGTATATTAAATTGATTAATATGAATTTTCTTGTGTAATATCTCCTCTTATACATTTCAAATATATTTTGAAGAGAAGTAATTGTCGAATCGACAGGGTTGAGATCTGAAAAATGTCTCGAGGGATTCCGATAAAAAGGCCTTGTATTCCATGAGAAGTCATGACTTTTTTGGCTACTTTTCCCAATCTCCAAGGGTTCCCTCGAATAGTTTGGTCACCAAATGAGGATGTTGTAATTCACAACTCAAAATATGTACGAATTGTAGAAGCAGATCTGCCAGGAGGAGAGTCCCCAGACTTTTGTAGTCTTTGATAAAAAAAGATATTAATATGTAATGTAATTCAAAGGAGAAGATCAACATGTCAAATGGAGTAATTACATAACATATTTAATTAAAATTACTAAATCATAACAGATACACATTACATGGTGAACACAACCCTTAGTATTGACTTAAACTGAATAATAACTGATGAACTCAACATATGGGATAACTCAAATGACAAATGAACCTAAACACTTAATATACTATTTTATTTTCAACAATTCCCCCATAACGTTTGCAACACTAGGAATAAACGGCATGTGACATACTAACTGGGATAACTAGTGCAGAGGGTGACTGCACCAAACCAGTGAGTTCATGTTGAAGAGACGAGCTTGTATAATTAGGGGGACTCCAAGCATTTCCTAATGTTTGAAATGGGAATTCATTATTATTCACCATTTGTGCCTCTTTTACAACCTTTTGCTTTAGAATTTCCAATGCCCTCTTCAAGTGTTGAAGTTGGAACAAGTTAAGTTCTTTGATAGTAGATTGCCACCATACACCATCAGCTTTCTTCCTAATTTCATGAAGGGATTCTCCGCGATTTTTCTCCATCTGGAGAGCCCCCTCGAGGTTCATGAGCCTTGTATTGAGCTCACGAATTTCAGCTTCTCTATGAGCCACAATTTGTTGATTGTGTACATCGTTATTTGGTGGAGGAAGGTTCCTCCCAAGGAACCTCTCCACCAGCGTTTCCACGCTAGGGTGACCAAAGGAGAAAATTTTACCCTCCGGAGAAAATATAACAATGGCAATTTCAGCACCACATAGCATACAAAGTTCACAAGCCTTTTTGTACAGACCAGCACGTCGCTTAGAAAATGTTACTCCTAAGTTTCTCGCATTCGTTATTTTCACCATGTCAACCCTCTGACGACCCTTGAAAATTCTTCTTGACATGTCTAAACTATTACTATGAAATTGTGATTTTTGGTCTTAACCAAGACATTTAAATAAATTGTTTTTAAAAATAACTTAATGATATAGACGTTAATGATTATAATTAGACAATTCATGTTTTTCCTAATTAGATTTATATTATAGGATTTCATTTTACCACAATTTTATTTGAGAAAAATTTTGGAAAAAAAATATGTTAAATGTTTAATAAAAACGTTCCACTTTAAAAATAATACCAATTTTGCATTTACCATTGAAATTTTGTAGTCTATCATCATTTAGAGATTTTTCCTAATTAGAATTAAATTGTTGAATTGCGTTTTACCAGTATTTTATTTGATAAGAACATTTTTTTAAAAATATATTAAATTATTAATAAATCCTTTTATATTAATTCTAACACAAATTTAGCATTTATTATTGAATTTTCCTAGTCGGTCACCATTTAGAGATTTTTCTTAATTAAAATATATTATTGTACTTAAATTAGTGGCTATCGCATTTGAGAATTATATTTAAGAAAAAAAAGTTTTAACTGATGAATGAAAACCTTTTATTTAATAATAACACGAATTTTGAGTTTACCATTGAATTTTCCTAGTCGATCACCATTTAGAGATTTTTCCTAATTGGAATTAAATTACTTGATTGCATTTGACTGCTATTTTATTTGAGAAAATTTTTTAAGAATATATTAAATGATTAATAAAAACCTTTTAATTTAATAATCACACGAATCTTGCATATGCCATTGAATTTTCCTAGTAGATCATCCTTTAGTGATTTTTCCTAATTAGAATTATATTATTGGATTGAATTTGACTGCTATTTTATTTGGGAATATTTTTAATACAACATATATATTAAATGATTAATAAAAACAATTTATTTTTATAATAACACGAGTTTTGCCTTTACTATTCGATTTTCCTAGTCGATAATCATTAGAGATATACAATGTATCACATTAAATATACCCGAGCGTTTCTATTTATGAATGTTAAAATTAATTATACTCTTACTCAACAACTAAGTAGGCTTAAAAATCAGATCATTATATTATTAAGTGCATTCAGGGTCGATTATGTCCTTCTTATTGGTATTATCTCCAAAATGCTTAATTATGTATATTTATATACTAGGTTCATTGCATGTGTGTTGCACATAAAGATTAAGTCATCAGATCCCTATATACACGAGATATTATATCTTGTATGTATGTTTTAGGTTTTCAACATATATATCAATATGTATTTAGTATTTCGCTACATCATATTAAGTGAATGGAAAATCTATTTGCTTTTTTTCTTTTTGGGCATGAAGTGACTAACGTCGTATTCTTAAATTGTTATTAGACAATTTGTTAGTAAGTAATTGTGCACGAATTAACAATTTGTCCTCTTAGTTATGTCATGTCAGGAACTATACGTTCCTTTTAATATTTGAAATTAAGTGTACCCCGTATTTGAATAACTTTATATACGCAGAAGTAATGTCTTCTTTGGTAGTTGTATAGTGTTTTTCATATCGTCTCCTCTTCAACCAAACCTAAGAATTCGCCTATTAAAATTTTCATTAGCTACATGTGTGGTGAATGTTTTTTCCTATTTAATTTCATAAAATTTTGGTATTAATCAAATCTTACCTTATAATTTCTTGTATATAGTATTTCTTGTGTATGTCCCGGTGCATCAATTTGGTGGTTCAGTTATGACCTACACATTTTTTGTTGGCATAGATATACCTCTAGATTGTGCAACATATAGTTTGTAATGCGAGAAAATATGTTGTATAGGCACACTCCTACATTTGATAACGTTTTACCTTAAGCTATATTCATCATCATTGCAAAAACATAGACGTATTGCAAATTGTTTCCAACTAACTTTGAAAGGTATATCATTCATTTTGGCAGTTGGGTTATAGTTTATTTGTATTGTTGTAGAAAAAACCAGGTTTATGGCATATTGACGTGTTCTTTTTTCTGCATATATGAAATATTGGTCAAATCCTCTACAAATCAACCATGTCCCATTACATAAGCCATTTGAGGGGTTTGGTTTGCTCAGCAACAATATCGGTGCATTTTCTTAATAGAAACTTGATATATAAAATTAGAAGAATCATCAATTGTTATGTATATGTAATCGTGTAATTCTTTTGTTTTCTTTTGTTCTATAAATATCACAATAAGATAGGTAAATATTAGGATGTATTAGAAAACTACTTTTGCGGCGGAGACCATTGGGTGTTTAGGTATTTAAATAAAAATACATCTCATTTCTTTACTGAGGTCAATTCTATGTAGTCTTGCATGTTGTAGCCTAGTAAATATATATACACTTCAAATTGTATAACGCAGAGAAGTTGTTCTCCACCACCCACATCAAGTTGTAAGTAATATTTGTTTAAAACGAGGAAGGGGGTGGTTATAGTTTTATTGTAAGAGTAAACAATAGTTTTGTGGCATATTGACTTGTTGTTTTTTCTGCATGTATGACATTCTAGTCAAACCTCTACAAATCAACTATGTGCTATTGCATAATTCATGTGAGAGGCCCAGTTTTCTAAGCAGCATGATGGGCACATTTCCTTTCAAAATTAACCTATGTGTGCAATTAAAAGAATTATCAAATGTTATGTATATGCAATTCTGTAATTTTTTTCTCATATGTGCTACAAACTATCACCATAAGATAACTATAAAAGTTATGATACATTAGACAACATACCTATGCTACAGAGGCCATTGGGTGTTTAGGTGTTTAGTTATAATACAGTTCATATCGTTATTGAGGTTGATCCTATGTAGTATTGCACGTAGCAGCCTAGTCAATATTTAGACACTTCAAATAATATAACTCGAGCACGTTGTTCTCCACCACACGCTTCAACTCATAAGCAATTCTGTTTAAAAAAGGGAGTCATTTAAAAGCCGCAGTTAATTTGTTTCCTAATTACTAAATGTAGAATCAATTTTTTACTAAGTCTAACCTCATTTAATATTCTACATTCTCACAGTTGCAATTGTTACAAGATACAACATGTTCTGTATCTTTAAATTTTTTTGCTGCACATTTTGCAAGACAAATACCATGTCTCATCCTTATTCAGTATGTCTACAATTGTTTCTTTGAACTTGTAGAAACAATCCTGCGAATTGACATTATACCATATTTGTGATAGTATTTGTGATAGTAAAAAGGCTATTACTTTTAGAGAGTACAAGTAATTAGGATAGTATGTACTTCTGAATCAGCTAGCAATCCATCCATATTATTTACCAACAAAATTTCTCTTGCTCTTATCATTTTTGTTCTACCATTAAATCTTTATATTTAGCCTTTATCATTTCATTCTTGTATTTTGATAAGATTAGTTAACTGTATAAACCATTTTGAGTAAGATGTGCTCGTTGCAATGCGTTTAGGAACTTAGCAATTCTAGTATCTAATTATTTAACAATGGTAACAGAACAATTGCGTCGTGTTATAGAATCTTTAAAAGTAACCTGCCTACAATGATAAATTATAGTATGTACATTAGGTGTGACAAACGTTTTAAATAACATTGCCGAACATATGTGTGATTGATGTAATGTACCAGGTCCTTGGATGCGTTGATGAAGACGCTACTCGTGTAAAGAGTAGATATTTCAAAGGTGCCTAGCGTGACAAGAGTTTGTTTAAAATTAGAAACCACAACTATACTCAGTTTATTAGAAAACATACAATAGTCTGTCCAATACTTTTATAGATTAGGATTCTAAGGTCACATAAGTCAAGTATAGGTTTATTATCTTTTATCTTTTCTAAAAAAAGCACCTTCATTTTCTCCAAAATCTTCTCATCGAGTAAAAATTGTATGCTCCATGCTAGGTTATTAGTTACAAGCAAGATGTCAATACTTCACCATATCTCTATATTGATGGCAGTTTAGGCATCTTCAAAACATACTGCTCATTTGTAACAACTATGTCCCGTCTCTTGCTATATTCTTTTTCAATGAGGGGTTCATTTAAACTAAAACACAATAAAATCTTAGAATAGGTAATGTAAATTAGTGGTAAAATTATGTAATGGAGCATGAAATTAAATAAAAAATTATTTTGGTGGACAATTATCTAGAATACCACCATAAGGTAATTAACGACAATTATGCATGATACCAACCATTAGAGGAATTTGTGTGTTAAAAGTCTCAATGTCACTTTGCCTTTACGGTTATGGTTTCTGTAAATATGCCAATTCCACTTCTTATGTAGCTGAATAGGGAAGATCTGGGGGTGGAGGGGGGGGCGGGGAGGAGGAGGAAGGGGGAGATAAACAGAGGGGAGCAGTTGTTGGGAATAAGAGAGGTAGTAGGGGGCGAGGGAGGTTGTGATGGGGTTGCGAGTAGGGGGTGGGGGAGAGGGACGTGGTGTGGGTAGGGGGGGGTGGGGGTGGGGGTGGGAGGGGGCGGGAAATGGTGGAGTGGGGGGTGTGGGAGAGGGGTGGGGGCGCTTAAGAGGGGTGGGGGGGGGAAAGGAAGTACTGGGGGGGGGGGGGGTGAGGGTGCTGGGGATTGGCGGGGGGAGGGGAGGGGGAAAGGGGATGGGGGGGTGGGGGGGTGGGGGGAGCGGGGGGGGGTGGGAGTGTGTTCAACGCGATTTGAGAGAGTTAACATGGGAGCTAACTCTGTATTTTGGTTTGAAGGAGTGATTTTATATTTAGATATGTTTATTAAATAGTGTTTCTTTAATTTTTAACCTAGTATTGTGCAATGGGGTGGGGGTATAAGTTCAATAAAAATGAAAAATAAAATAATAAGGTCAGTAAACGTGTTAATATTATTACCTCGTCGTTAAGTAATATTATTGCTCTGAAGGTTCCTTCACGCCTTGAATTCTTGAGAGGTATTATTGAACAACATTAAATCACGAAGAATCTAATCACCAAATTAACGGACTGTTTTTATATCTTGTTTATCAGTACATTCCATTTTTATAGTTCGATTTTACCTGTCATCTGGGTTGGAGCTTGATGAATACCATTGAGAGATTGGAGTTACAACGTTAATTTTAGGCATTGTTGTGTATTAGAACCATTAATGAGGGGAACGAATGGTCGAAATCAGGATGATTAGGTAGGGATTTGATGCATAAAAGAGGATATCATTAAGATGTAATGTTTGGCAAAATAAGGTGACCAGTAACATATAAATGTAAAGTATGTTTTTAAAATTATCAGGGGACTATATGTGAGCATGTGAACAAATAATAGGCTAAGTAAGTAATTCTTCACGAAGAAGAAACAAAGTTGATTAGTGGGTAAAATATGTGTTTACAATTGTCGAAGACTGTATGAAAGCAGGTAACATAATAAAATATATATTTGCATTAATAAACATATTTATCCCATAAAAGTACCCTTTAAATAAATAATAACAATTAAAATAAGACAAACTTCAAGTGGCGGCATTAGAAGTCATATAAACCTTTTTACATCTAAAATACTTAAATATAAAGAAATCGTAAATAAGTAAAACAAAAGGGCAATGTTTATATAGTAATAACTATTTTGAAGAAAACTTCATAAGTGTATAAATAACATAAGTAACATTAATAATATAGTCATTTTTTTTTCTTGAGCATCAAAATCTCTAAATTTAAAAAAATATATATTCAAAAGCATATATCTACATCACAAGAGAAGTTGTTAACAAACTCAAATAAATTTAGATTACATCATATTAAGTTCATATATTGGAACATTACATACTAATGAATATATTAAGCAAAAAAATAATAATTATATCATAAAAATTATATTATTTTCCTCAAACACTCTAAGTTATGAAATAAATCCTCTTAAGATACTTTATCAGAATAGTGGTTCCACATATTTGCTACGCTTTGGACTCACTAAACGACAATAAATAACAAGAAAAAAAATAAAAAACAAGTAGAAGTTTTAAAAAATGTGGTTGAAAAATGAGAGGATATCCCTCTATTTATAGTCCAAAAAGGTAGTGTGAAAAATGTTTTTTGTGTCTTGTTTGAAAATCATGAACTTTTTTGAGAAGTCACAACAATGTGGAAATTACAACTCTTTGGAAAATTCAAAAATTACTGAAAAAGTCACAACTCATCGAAAAATCACAACCCTTCAAAAAAAGTCACAAATTATCGAAAAAGTCAAAAGTCATCGGAAAAATCACAACCTAAGTCAGCGATATTACAGTAATTTCAAATTCAGTTGGGAGTTCATGTTTTTAGTTTATATCATATATATATATATATATACCATATATTCTATATTATATATATATATATATAATATATATTATATATATCTAAGTATATCTATATCTACGCATATGCTCTCTATCTATATATATATTCTATATATATATATCTCCCTATATTATCATTCCTGTAGCTTACATGTCTAATATACTCTACATAATTATTACCCGTATATCTAATATCTGACCTATATTATCGTTTTATTGGTGATATCTATGGTCTTTTCAATTCGTTAATGCCCCCTAAAAACACTCAGATTCAAAATTAATTGATTTGTATTGAATTTATTAACACAGAACAGTACAGCACCTCTCTCTATAATAAAACCCCACCTGTAAGCTTATTTTTATTTACTAATTTACTAGTACATAAATAAAATAGAAAATGTAGAAAATAAACAAACCCCTTAAAAGAGGTTGAGCGATATTTTTGTCTTTACATAGATTAATACTATGGTATTAAATTCTATTTATTCCTAATATCAACAAATGTAAGGTATAAGTTATATATCATGTACCATTTATTGTGTATAAATAATTCATGGTTTGTCATACATAGGCCTTAAATTTCTACCAAATATAGTACTAAACAATATCATACAAATACATGGACTATTTCCACAAATATTTTACGAAATGACTCAGTATTATTTTTCACTTTCTGGATGTTTCTACAACTTATTATATGAACTTTTTCAAAATTTAGGTCTTTTCTTCTTGTCTCTACCCAACCAATGTGTTGCCATAAATTGGTATCCCATAAGTGATGAGCTACTAGAAAAATTCGTATTGAAACCCTAAATTTTCATCATATTAATTTCTTAGGCGTCATGGCCAACGCCATCGATGCCTAGCCTACACTCCATGCTGATAAATCCACCAAAACCACCATTGAACTATGTAACGACTTTAAATTAGGTAGAAGACAAAATAAGAATGCCTATCCCGATCAAAGAAGTACTTACAACCCATGTAAGCCCTTGTATTCTGGTCTGGGAGGAGAAGATGTTAGACCAACATCATAAAGAAGATTAAATTTTGGCATTATTGTAAAATTTTCTTATGGCTGGTCAGAAGTAGAAGAAATTTGAAAAATTGGTTCATTATGGTGTGAGATTTAAGGAGGAATGTCAGGTAGGATTCTTTAGTGATAGACACATCCTATATCCCCTATCTACTATGGAATATTACGTGCATGTCATGTAAAAAATCAGAATATATTTTGAACGTTAAAGATGGGTATACTATCAGATTTGACCTCTAAAGTGGGAACCCTAGATCAACCCAGAGGCGGAAAGTACTATTGCCTTAGCGTGGACCTCTTTTCAATCCCTATCACCTAACATTTTCGTTAAAGAATTCCTCTTTTACAATGTGCAATGCAGTGCGAAAACTATTAAATGCTGATATGGCTAAAATTAGCAAATCTAGACCTAGTTGTGTATGGTAAAGGTTGAAGTCAACTTATTGAATGAATTTCCAAAACAGATAAAAGTTGGAGTTAAAAAGACATCTCCTGGGGAATCATCTAAACATGGAAAAAAATCTAATATGATACATGCAAGATATTGAAAATATTGCAAACTTTAAGGCAGGGACATGATTTTCGGAGTTTAAAAATATAAATAAGCAAGTTGCTCGTGGTGGGTCAAAAATATACGGGTCAGATTCGAAATAAGCAACTACAGAAAATTAAACTCTACTCAATGCAAACTATTAAATCGACAAAGAATGTGTTTGACATAATGTTGAAATTATTATGAGAGAATGTATTTGAATTGTGGTCTTGTCTCTATCATTGTTGTATATATATACGTTACTAATATATGTTTCCACGCGATGTGCATATAATATTGATATGTTGTCTGCGTATACTAAATCATATTACCTTACAAAACTCAAACTATTGTATAGTTCTTCATTAGTGAAATGTAATCCCTCCTCCTCTATCACGCCTCGAGCCTACACCGTGGACGTGGCCGATACTTTAGAATTAACCAGTAATGATTCCAAGCAAATACTTGGCCTTGCTTACTACTAAGGGGAAGATATA
The DNA here is from genome assembly GCA_027704765.1 of Solanum habrochaites. Classification (NCBI taxonomy): domain Eukaryota; kingdom Viridiplantae; phylum Streptophyta; class Magnoliopsida; order Solanales; family Solanaceae; genus Solanum; species Solanum habrochaites. The sequence goes on along the minus strand of JAKWJA010002492.1, from coordinate 39,473,122 downwards.
ACTCAACAATAAGAAGTCTAAATGCAAAGATTAACTCAATTGTCTCAACTATTGGTAAACTCATAAACGTATGGAAATATTCAAATATTCATAAGAGGGCAACTCAAGTCTCATAAAATTAACAAGGTAAAGGGAAAAAGACTCCTCAACTACTATGGTCTATGAGTCCTCTAAAAACTACAATAGATGCCAGAACAAGACTAACAATATCTTAATAAATCTAAAGAATGTAAACGTGTAACCCGTCGGAAAATAAATAGGTTTACCAAAGCTAGCTTCAATTAGATGGGATTAATGAAGTGCTTGTTCATGACCCTTTAAACCTATATATGTCTCATAATAAGATGTACAACGAATGATGTCAGTACTTTGAACGAGCATGTAAGGGGAAAGATGAAATATAAGCAATTGAACTGATACTCTGGGATGACAAAGTAATTCAAAAATTCCTCCCGAGCAAAGGTTACAAAGAATAAAAATGCTAGAATACGAAATGTCTAACATCGGTGTTAGAGTACAGGAGTTGAACAGATGATAGAGTGAAGGATTTTGAAATTAATACCATTTGGCCATTTTAAAACCATTCGCTTTGCATGACAGTCGGTAAAGTAAGTCGCGACTTCAGACCCACTCGACGTTTACGCCAAATGGTATTTTGGCTCATCGAGACTTACTGAACTTCATAAAATTTATGGGTTCAAACGACGGACATAATCGGGCTCGCCAACTTGTTCGGCAAGTTTTCCAGTGAGCTTTTGGCTCGCCTAATTCAACAGAATCCCCCAATCAAAACTGGGTGGTTCAAAAGGTTGTCTAAATCGGGCATGACGACGTTTTTGGCATGTCGCCGATTGGCATTTTAACTGGCATATTGCCCATTTTCTAAAACTTTTCACTTTCCCCCTGCAAAATCAACACCCATTATTCAAAAGAAATTTTTAAAAAAATCATAAAAAAACATGTGTTAACTCACAATAGACACCTTATTTTACGTCATGCCACGACGAAGATACCAATTAAAATATCATTTGTTGAGGTATGCCATTGTATCAATAAGAAAACCTTCCTTGGACTTGGGTTTAAATGAGATGAAATTCGACCCATTTGCGTGTCAAATTGATTTATATACACATAGTACGAGGTGACCATCTGAATACATGTTGATATGACCTCGTTCATTTCATTCAAAACTTTGTCCGTCCCTTCCACCTTATTGAGAATGCGCTCAATCATATCTTCCGAATGGAAGTTCTTTGAGTCAGCCTTTTTCTCCTTAGGATTTTGATGTTCATAGGGTGGAACGTATATTTCCTTTTCATCGTCCCTTTCCTTCCAATTGGCATTATGATCATGCCATTCTCTGTTATGGTCTCTCCAAACATCATCTCTATTGAAACCCAAATTTCAACTTGACCTTGGAAAGTTTGGACAAAAATCTCCTCCTTGGTTGAAGGATGTTGACTTCGTCATTATAAAGTTCTTTCAATTGTGATTCTTAGGGGTTTGGTTCACTAATACCCACAACATTTATACTTTTCAACTCACTACCAATATTATTTTCGATAATATATCCATCTAGGTCATCAGTTTTTCCATATTTTGGTCTCTCTTATCTTTCACGGTCTGCTTTTTAGTCATCCTATAATTGAGTGAAGACCCTTGGTCCTTACGAGTGTACCATGCTCTATTGATCTTGGTCATACCATCAAGCAGTTGGGACGTTACCTCATAAGGTTGTTGCATTATACCTCCGAGAACAAGTTGATCAACATCACCTTTGTTCACCGAGTGAGGACTTCTATAGAAGCATTGTAGAAGCACATTGTTTGGAATTCCATGAGTCAGAAATTGAAGTACCAACTTCTGAAATCTCAACAACGTATCGTGGATTTTTTCACCGTCTAAGGGTTTGAAATTTTTTAATCCTTTAATGTCATAATTGTTGACAGAGGTAAGATCTCACAAAGAACTCTAGCATGAATTCATACCATGGGTTGATGGAGTTCCTCGATAGATCAACTAACCAGTTGGTAGCTTCGCCCATAAAAGAGAATGGGAACAATCGGAAACGAACTAATTCTTGTGATATGTTCTTGAAGGAGAATGAACCACAAACATCCAGGAAGTTCCGAATATGTTCATATCTTCATGGGCTAGACCTCCATATATTCCTTTAATTTGCAGGAGTTGTAGTATTGTGCAAGTGACATGGATGAGAGCATTCCCCTAAACTTGAAGTAGATGCATCCCACCTACGCCCCCCAATTGAATCAGGTCATTCAGATCGTTATGATTTTGATTATCATCTTGGTGAACTACTTGTCTACCATGACAATCTTTCACAGTTATTTTTTCCTCTACTCAAACAAGCAAACAAAAACACAAAACAAAGTAGGCCGATTCAATTGCAACATACAAAGATTAACACTTTAAACTTCAATAATAGAATTCTAAACATCACTAACCGGTAGAGGAACAATTTTTAATAAATTCTCCATAAAACCTCATTTAATACCAGGTGTGAGCGACTGTAATCTGGAGTAAAACCCGACGAAAGGTTGGGGTCGATTCCTGAGGGAGCGGTACAAGTTTTGATTCAGTTACAAAGTTACGAATGTTGTCTTATTTGTGATAGGAATACAAGTTACCGAAAATACTTAGTTAAATTCAAAGGGGTGACAACAAATGTCATATGGGGGGATTTGTTTATCAATTAATAACTAAAATTAATATGGAAACATGTGTTTCAACAATACAAGCAGGCCTTCTCAGAATGTGATCAATTATAGGTTAAATTATGCTATATGGATAGTTGAAGTTTATTAATAATTTTTTATATCACTATGGGTAGGATAGACTATAAGTGTAGTAGTTTTTGCTCAAATAACTGTTACGGTTTAGGCAAGATCTCTTGAACCTCAACAAGCTTAACATGAAAAAACAGTCTAAAACCTTACTTTATCCACTCACTCGAGATAGATAGGTAGGAGTGAGTTAAGATAAACCACATTTGTATTTATAAACTTCATCTCGAGGAAGCCTAATACATTGAGCTGCAATTGTATTTGCAACTACAATTCAAGAATTACTACTCAACTATCAATCAAACCCACAATAAAACACATTTAAATAATTAAGTTACAATACCGATAGTCTAATCGAGAAAATAATTAGATGATCACACCCCAAAAATTTGAGTTTTAACTACACATCATAAAAAGAGAAAAACGATTACAAACTATGTTAGCCATAAGCTGGGTAAAAGTTTCCAGGTTTGTACAATTCTCCAAATTGAAATAGTTAAAAGACCCAATTGATATTCCTCGAAATTTTGTCTCAAAAGTTGCGAAGTCTCCAAATAGAATTTAAAAACACAAAGAAATATGAAAATTCTAAAAGTTTTGGAATTAGAACAGTGGGAACCTCATTTCTCTTCTTTTCAAATTTCAATCTATAGTTCCCCAAATTTTTTGCAATGACCCGAAAGGTCATTTTTGGAAATTATCATTTCATCCCTTCCAATATTTGCCTCGAGTCATTTTTTATTAGTCGCTGAATTTTGTTTGAGAATTTTGAACTATTTTATAACTATGGTTATCTAATTAATGAGTATCTATTTTATTATTAATTTAGTTAGTTGATAATAATCGGTAAAACCTTAAATTTGTTTAAGTACATATTAAAATAAGTTGTAGAGCTTGTCACTTCAGTACATATTTAATTTAAAAACAGAATTTACAGAACTAGAGCTCTGCGGAGGGCCAACATAGGAATAAAAAATTCTTGTCCATGTAATAGTTCAATACGTAAACATGTGAATGTGTGAATTCATAGACAATTATATAATAAACTATTACTATTGATGTGTGAGGAAAGACAAAACCATAACTATAATGGCTAAATGAAAACATTTGGTGTCGTTGGTGGTATTTGGGACAAGACACTAATGGCAATCATTTGCTAATGATTTACAGTGTTTTGCGATTTTAATTATTTATTTTATATTATTTATGTATTATATAAATGTTATATGGAATAGATTGGGGTCATCTCGTATGATGAAGTAAATTACTACAAATATTTTGAGTTTCGGTTATAAAGTTTTTCTTACGGTTATCACCTTAAAATTCAAGGTTATGACCTATCAAGATAAAGAATTGAATAGTAGGTGTATTGTATTCTATGAATTCCAATTGAATCTTAAATTTTGAGGAATTGAGACTTTACCCTACACTTGAAATTGGGAAATATGAGAGTTAGAATATTCATTGGCATCAAATTTTTGAAGTTTCTTATAATTTTTTCTGAATTTTTTGGTCAATGCTAGATATAGAGTAATATAGATAGTGTTAATATTGAAATATTATTGTAAATATTTGTTTGAATAGAGTGCATTGATTTGGAAGTAAAACAAAAGGGGAAACTCAAATCCGGAAGAGAATTGTTTATTAATTATGGCAAGTATATTTCTAAACCATTGTTAAGTGTATCAAATTTATGTACTTCCTTCGAATATGGGTTTGGGGGTAACGAGACTTGGTGACGGGTTGAATTGTTCACATTGATTAATCCTTATGATGAAAAGCGTTAACAACAGGCAATGTGCTTAAATGTTGTGTCTGATGTGTTGAGAATAAAGCTTGTTGAATCACTGTTGATGTTTATCATGATTGTGTTGTTGTGAATTGTTCAATGTTATGAAACTGATCATATCCTCATTATTTGTATGAACATGTCATATGCATTGTTCTGACATATGGTTGTGACAAGTATTATGTCAACTGAGAAAGAATAATAACTAAAGAGGAAATACCATTTCAAGGGACGTGTCCCGCGTTTCAATGGATGGTATTTTTTGAGGGACGGATCGCGCACCATGATGGTTACTATTATTGAGGATCGTATCGCGCGCCACAATGGATGCATGGACATATATGTCCTCCATGGATTTCGGAGTGAGAGACAACGGGTGGGTATCATTAGTTCAGACATGCATCACCATACTTGACTTTTCATTTAATAGCATTACATAGTTTTTTCATTGATGAATTTCGATCTTCTGTGTTGTTGATATTGTTAGTACCTTCTGTGGACGTTGTGATTGATGAATCTTGAATTTGTTGAGGATATGTAATTGTTAGAGTAATGTTGTTTAACTGTGTACTTTGTAAATTGTCAACTGTTAGGTTGAGCTGAATTTATTCAAGTGTTAGTTTTGATTGATGAATAAGGGATTTGTTGTTGAGAATATGTAATTGTTAGAGTGTGGTTGTTGAGTTGTGTGCTTTCTAAATTTTCAATTGTTAGTTTGAGTTGATTTTATGCAAGTGGTAGTTGTGGAAGTTATTTTTGTTGAATAATGATTGTCTTGTTGTGGAAGCGGATTTTATGCAAACGGTATTTGTGGAGGTTAGGTTGGTACTCACCCCTTGCTTCTACATTTTTGTAGGTTACTCGCCCGGACCTTTGTGATATTTTATCTTATATTCTCATACTTATTAGATTTGTGATGTAGTTATTTGTCATCTCAGTGGACTGTCATACTCCTGTTTATGATCTTGTTCTATTCTAGAAACAAGTTCATTTGAGACTTGTGCTTTTTCTTTAGAATCAACTCTAATACCTTAGAGGGTTCTACATGTGACATCCAGGTTTTAGGTTTATTTTGAGTTTATTATGAATTTTTTTTATATTTTATTGTAATGATCGAGTTTTTAGGCTTACTTATCTTGATGGGATACAACGAGTTCCATCAAGTCCATTTTTTATCGTGACATATTTCTGTTAAGGCCATTGGGCGAAGTAACGCTTCACCAACCAGGTCGGCGATCCTCTCTTCGCTTCAACATTAGTCCTTAGATTCTTGCAAACTTCGGTGATCATAGTTGGTGTCACGGAGTCGTTCGACGGCCGCTGACTGCCCATTCCTTTCCCCAAAATGGTTCTTTCTCAGGGATGGCATATTGGAACTTTGGACGAGCCAAAGAGGCACGCAGTGGTTCATAGAGTTGTCTTGGAGATCACCTAGATCACTTTTCTTCACTTCTTAAGTTAGTTAGTTTCTTTTTTGCTAGTAGCGTCCTTGCCTTGATCCTTATGCTTCATAGGTGAAATCAACATTTTAACATTAGTTTAGAGCATCAATTACACATATGAGGACACTTATCAAAACAAAGTATTATATATGTCAAAATCTCTGACTCATCAACACTCTGAAAATAATCTTTTGCTTACCCTCAAGAAAAAGTCACGATCAATTTATTCAACAAAAATGTATACAGATAGAGCTTCTTAAGACACAACAGAAATACAAATAAAAGGGTTCCAACTACACATACAATGATCAATTGTTCACACAAAGTTTCAAATTGTTACTCACCATTATCAAGTGTACTCAAGCTCATAATGCTTGCTTCAATGGTAAGTTCAAGCTCAAAAAAGAATGCCCTCGCAGATGAGTCCATATGCACACAAACTATCTCATATAAACCTCTCACACTTAATAAATATGAACACTTGCATGACTAAACCCATACACTTACCCTTATTTTCCTATCAAATTCGTTTAAGCTTACTCAAGACCACAAAGGTCTTTTAAGGCTTGTAATATGTATGAGTTTAAATTTATGGTTATTTATGCTTAGGGGCTTCTACCTTCTTGAGGTATGACCTGAAAATAACTTTTTTCTCCTCTTTCACATTCCAAAATATTCATAATCCACCCCATTGTTTTCTTTTACTATTTTCACAAACTTTATTCAACTTTTTTCTCCTTTTGAGTATTCTTCTTTTATTTCTTCTCTATTTTTCTTTACATGGAGGGGTTCCATATTTTTCTAAACAATCAATCAAAAGGGGAATTATTCACGTTTCTGGACTTCCCTTCTTTTCCACCACACCCCAAACATAGACTTTTTTCCTTAGTTGGTTATTCAAACGAATCAATACTTCATGAAGTTAATAGTGATGGGATAATTAAAGAGGTCAAAGATGTTTAAGATTATTCCAAAGAAAAGGATAGGATCAATCCTGACAAGGTTCACACTTCTCACAAGGTTGGCTACAAAAAGGTATATTGTCAAATTTTTTCACTCTTCAAAAAAAATTCCGAAGATCATTTCAATTTCTTGCTTCACACAATCGAGCATACCTACCAGGAATATTCTAGGTGTCATCAAGCACAAGGTACAAGACAACCTCACCACACAAGGCATTGATACAATTATCAACAATACTTCACACTCTAAAGATAGCTTGCAGCGTTCATCACAAGATACCTAATCTACAACCAGCTAGTCAAAACGAGATGCTTAAAGTTCACATATTGCCTGTATAACTTATTATTCTACATCGTAGCTGCATATTTATTTTTATTTATTAAAAGCACTACTCTTGTCATTGGTATTTACAACAATCGACACTCAAATTCACACAAGAACAACCACAATCAAACACAAAAGAGGTAACAAAAAATTTTAACTTGGTTAAAAAAATTTCAAATCTAATTATATACTAAAGCAATGGGCCACAATTTATCAACAACCATAATCGAACAACCAAAATATACATAAACAAATAAGATCCAATGTTCACAAAAATAGCCCAGTAGAGGTAGGTATAAAAATACATCACCCCTCCAACAAAAAGAACTAGTTTCCCTCAAATTCAAATGAATAAAAAATCATTGTAAAAATAGAAAAGAGGAGTTAAGAAGATCATCCTATCACGCTAAGCCAAGGTGAAGTCTGCATATCAGTGACTCCCCCTTTATAGGTATTAGAGCCCAGTGTCCCAACATCCTTGACTCCACTAAAGTCCACCATAGACTTGTCCCTCACCAAGGTCTGCATAGTTGTCTCTACCATGGAATCGTTTAGGTATGCCAAATCATCTTAGATAGTATCATCTCTCACACCAAGATTCTTCTCATCTTTTTCAGCCTTGAACTCGGTAGTAAATCATCAGACCTAGTATCATCTCCGGTCATGGGAGCCAGAGGAACCCTAAACTGGTCGGAATATCTGTAATTTGCATGTCGGGAACCTCCACAGTCCCAAACAATATAATAAATTTGTCTTACTTCAGATGGTTCACATACTTCCTCAACCCATTAATATAGGCCTTCAAGGTCATCATCTAATCTAGAGCACCTTGTGTCTGATCATAGGTTGCAACTCTAACGGTAAGGGTGTCTAGTGCCAACTTGTTATACCTCATCTGAGCCCTAATTGGGGACAATGAAGTAGCTATCACCGTCCCTATTATCCCAATAATAACAACCTAAACCAAAAAGACATATAGACTTAATAAGCCTCATAGACTATCCTGTAAAACATGGCTTAGGTAATAGAGGGTAAGGACGCATCAACAAAAGAAGTAGTGGAAATGGGAGGAGTAGATGAGCAAGTAAAACTAGAACAGAATGTCTGAAAGTACCTAAGAGCCAATTAGACTTAAGCAACATGATTTCCTTTGTCAGCAACATATAACCCTCAACCTTCAGGATATATCCACCTAAGATTTCTTTCTCTTGTCAACCTTATTCCGTAAATACTCAACCTCAATAGTTTGTATGTCACTATAAGAGGTGGGGGTCACCTCCACATCAATCTTCTCATCTCTAGGAACACGAGATCTTATGAACATGGAAGTTAAGTGAGGTATGGCGCTCTTTGGCCCTCCAATCAGCAACCCCAAATTGTGCCTCGTCTTAGCAATAATTGACCCAAGGAAAGCTTTATTTGGGTGGCGGGGGATAGACTCATTATGAGAGGGCATAATAGTGCTACTACAGAACTCGAACTAGTATCATGCAACAATGTGACGTCCTTTTTCTCCATAGGTGCTCTTGTCATAATTCTCCTCCTGATGACATAGGAGAGGAGCGGTGCCATCCGATCCTTAAATTCCTCCAAAGTCTTCTTCCGTATCAGGTCTATGTAGTAATGCATAATGTTCATAGAGAACCCAAGGATTTCACTAATATAAGAGAATCTACAATTGACCTTCCTTCCCGAAACAAACATAAAATTAACTAGTTTAAAAGATCATGTTTGCTTCTCTCTCTTCAGCAGTTTAGGTGAAAACCTCAAACTTCTGGAATTTGAGAGTGTTCCACACCTGTGGATGCTTGTCCACCACACTATAAATAGACAAAAAATTTTCTTCTAACATGGTCCTCACACCATTGGCCTTTAGTCAGTTGATTTATCGGGGATAAGGAACCTGAACTAGTTGACAGGAGCCATTATGTGTATTGAAGCTGCATCTGGAGGAGGAAGAGTCAGTGGCTGTAACTACACTATCCTTGCATGTAGAAGCAGATCATCCTCTGTTCCATAGATAGAGGCTTTCAAGTAATTCAGAGAACCAACTCACTACCTAAGTTGGTGACCTCGATGGCCTAAACCTCACTTGGCGTTGATGCTCTCCTCCATATATATAGGTGTGATATCAATGGGATCCTTGCCCTGTCCTTTTCCTTATTTCGAAGGAAGTTTTGTAGCCTTTGCCCAAGAAGCAATTGTTTCCTCATTAACAGTGATCACACGTGCTCACTTTTGGGGCGGTGTGCGTCTACCAGCTACTCTAGGTCTAGCCATGCTTTAAATACTATGTGAAGAACATTAGAAAAATTACAGAGAAATTGTGGCAAGATGACTCGCCAAACATATGAGCAATTTATCAAACCTCTTAGGTGAGCCAGATCGTGTTCGCCGAAAGTTAGAGAACAAAAAAAATCAAACATGAAATCTGTTCAGTAATGTCCATGGCTATTTAGTGGATTCCTGACACCAATAAGGGATTTAGGGTTCATAAGAGTGATCAGAAAGGACTTTAACTAGCCATCGAGTGACCTCTCTAAGTACACGCCTAATGCCAAAAGTTACAAAACCAAACTTCATCATTGAATGAAAAAATAAAAGGATATCTAGGGGATGTTTGGCAAACAACCAAACATTTGGGCAGCTCGACCAAGCTAGCGAAATGGCCTAACATGCTAATTTTTCGGCCCGTACTTTAAATTAAAATCATGTAGCCCATGAAATCAAATCAAACCCTTGCATTATGAAATTAAAGCAAGACCTATACTATCAAATCCTTCCGGGTACTCTGACTTCCCCAGATTTCGTCAAAATTGACTAATTGATGTATTTTGCCCTTAAGAATGACATCAACTGCTCTATCATCGAGCAGAATTCAAGGCTAGTCATACTTCACCCCCCAGACCCATGATCTTTATAGAATAACCTAACAATTTAAACAAAATTTTAAAAAGGTTACGACAAATGAATCTATGATTGAATACAAATCAATTACAATTTCAATTAAGAACGGGAAAACCAGTAACTACACGAAGATTAAAATGACATTATCTCTAGATTTCAAAAACAAAGTATCAGCAGCATTTGAGTTCAACCAACAATTAAAATTGTGATTTGAAAAGCCAACATTTTGTGGCAAAAATTGTAAATTTAGAAGGCAAAGTAATTCCAAAATCGGTCATAAGAAAAGATTCCAAATGAAACTAGAATAAAAATACTAGAATACGAACAATCTTATATCAATGTGAGAGTATGGGATTTGAAAAGATGAGAGTGAAGAATACGATCGATCTAATAGTACCGTGCTCCACTAAGCTATGATTTTGTGTGCCATTCAGTGATGTATGTTGCATTTGTCGACCCCTTCAGTGATACGTCGAATTGTATTTTGGCTCGCCGAGTTATACAAAATTCCCATTACTTTTAAGGTTCAAACTGCGGGCAAAGTTGGTTTCGTCGACCTTTTCGGTGAGTCACCGATTGAGCTTTTGTCTTGCCAAATTTAATAGAATCCCCCATTAAGCTAGGTGGTTCAAATGACGGTCTAAATTAGACACACTAACATGTTTGCATGCCACCAATTGTACCTTTAGCTCGCCTATTGCCCTCTTTCTAATAGTTTTTTACTTTAAAATTGAAAAATCAACGCCTATTATTCAAAACCAATGCTTTAAAAATAAATTAAAAACATGGGGTGCATCCCAAGAAGCACCTTATTTAACATCGTGGCACAACGAAGATACCAATTCAAACTTCATTTTTGTGGTTGGCCATTTTGTCACTAGGCAACCCTCTTTTTAGCGTTGGGTTCAAATGAGATGAAATTTGACCCATTGGCATATCCAAATCCTTGCTGGACACAGAGTGCGAGGTGATCGTCTGATTAAGTGTAGAGACGTGGTCTTTCATTTCCTTTAAAACTTTGTCCCACCCTTTAATCATATTAAGAATGCACGCAAGCATGTCTTTCGTACAAATGTTCTCCAGGTCTACCTTTTGCTCCATAGTCTTTTGACGTTCATAGATCAGAAGATATCTTTCCTTTTCAGTACCTTTTTCCTTCCAATTGGCATTATGATCACACCATTATCTCTCACGGTCTCTCCATCCATCATCTCTATTCCAACCCAAATTTTCACCCAATCTTTGATAGTTTGGACGAAAACCTCCTTCTTGGTTTGCAGGAAGTTCAATTCTTCATTATAGAACTCCTGATACTATGCTTCTTCAGTGTTTGATTCACCAATACCAACAACATTTACACTCTTGAACCAACTAACGATCACATTCTTCGACAATATATCAAGTTGGGTCATCATTTTGGCCATATTTTGGTATCTCTCTTGATCCTTCTCGATCTACTTTTTCATTATCCTAAAAGTGAGAGGAGACACTTGGTCTTAGTGAGTGTACCATGCTTTGTTTATCTTGGTCATGCTATCAAGGAGTTGAGATGGTACCTCATAAGGATGTAGCATTATATCTTCGGGAACAAGTTGATCAACAACACCATTGTCCAGTGACTCGATACTCATATAGAAGTAGAGTAGAAGAACGTTGTTTGGAAGTATGTTATTAAAACAATGAAGTACCAACATCTGAAATCTCAACAGCGTCTCATGGATTGGTTCACCCACCAAGCGTTTGAAACCTTGGATACTTTCGCTTAATATCATCATTTTTATGCGGGAAAGAATCTAAAAATGAAAGCCTATGTGAGTTCATCCCAAGTGGTGACGGAGTTCTTGGTAGATCTGCTAACCATTTGGTAGCTTCACCCATCAAGGAGAAGGGGAACAACCAAAGACGAAATGATTCTTGTGATATGTTCTTGAACGAGAATGGACCATATATGTCCAAAAAGTTCCGAATATTTTCATGGCAATCTTTATGGACTATACCTCCATATAGTCCTTTCATTTGCAAGATTTCTAGCATTGTGCTAGAGATATGGAAGACAACATTCTTCTGAACCGGATGTAGAAGTATCGCACCAACACCACCCAATTGAATCAGGTCATTCACATCGTTAAGATTTCCAACATAATATTTGTGTCAACTTGGCTACTATTAATCTCATTCATTCTTATTTCATGATTTTTAAAAAAACAAACCAACAAAAACACGTAACAAAGTAAGCCAATCCCCTGCCACGACACAATTTTAGATAAATGCTCAACCATACCTTATAAAATACTAGGTGTAGGCAATCATAATCTTATATAAAACCCAACAGGGAGCGCTACAAGTTCAAATTGAACAAATTGACAATAAATGTCAGATGGGGGATTAGTTTGTCAATTAAAAACTAAGATGAATACATAAATAGGAGTTTCAACAATAGTAAGGGAAATTGTGGGGATGTGATCGATTATAGGCTAATTATGCTATATGGGTAATCAAAGTTTATAAATTATTTTTTGAATGATTTTGGGTAGGCTATACTGTAAGTGAAATATTTTTCTCACGAACAACAATTACGGCTCAGGCGAGTTCTCTTGAACATCAACAAACTTAACACTACAAAATAACCCAAAAACATAATTTAACAACTGCCTTTAGCTTGATAGGTAGGTGTGAGTGATTTATTCTCTCAAGCTAAACCCAAAAAAAAATCGACACCCTACAATAATCTATTAATAACCTTGTTTTTAGAACATCTCTCGAGAAAATGCAAAATAATGAGAGAAAATTGAATTTGCAAATACATAACATAAATAACTTCTCAACTATCAATCAAAACCACATTCAAAAAACATTTAAATCATTAAACAACAATATCCAATAAGCTAATTAATCCAATATTCACATGATCACACCCCAAGAATTGGGGTTTTAGGTACATATCATAAAAATAGAAAAACAATTACCAAGTATGTTTAGCCATGAGTTGGGTTAACGTTTCCAAGTCACTACAAAGCTCCTAATGGAATTAGTTGAAAGACCCAATTTAAATTCTTCCAAATATTGTCTTAAAAATGGGAACTCAAAAACTCAAAGGAAGATAAATATTCAGTGAACTTTGGAATCATACCGTGGGACCCATCGTTTCACTTATTTTTAAATTTAATTTATAGTTTCCCATTTTTTTTCCAGAAAGGCCATTGGGAAAAATAAGTCGCGCCTCCTCAACCAGGCCTGTGATTGATAAGTCTTTCAATTGAAAACCTCTAGGTCTATATTATAATGTTAATAGCATGCTCAAAGCAAGACCAAGATCCCATTTTTCTCGAATTGAAGGAAAATATTCATAAGCAAAAAGTATAAGCTTTTGAACAAGGGGGGAGATGGAGTATTGAGGTATCAATATAGATTATGTGTACCAATGGTTGACGGACTCCAAGAGAAGATTATGGAGGAAGCTCGTAGCTCTAGATATTCTATTTATATGGGTTCCACAAAGGCGCATCGCAATTTCAGAGAGGTTTATTGATTGAATAACATGAAGAAGGGCATTGCAGAATTTGTTGCCAAGTGTCTAAATTTCCAACAAGTTAAAGTATACCGCCAAGGGGCTGATGGTTTTGTTCAGAATATAGAACTTCAAGAATTAATGTGGAAAATGATTAATATGGATTTCATCACATGTTTATCAATGTCTCACAGGAAACGTGATTCTATTTGGGTGATTGTGGATCGCATGGCCAAATCAGCAAACATTTTGCTAGTAAAGACTGCCCATTCAACAATGGATTATGTCAGGTTATATATTGAGTAGTTTATAAGACTTCATGGAGTCCCTGCTTCGATTATATCATATAGGGTTGCAAAATTTAGTGCACCGTTTTGTAAGTTATTCCACAAAGGCTTGGGTTCAAAGGTGAACTTGAGTACTACTTTTAATCCTCAGATAGATGGTAAAGCAGAGTGAACCATTCAGACCTTAGAGGATATTTGAGGCGTGCATGACCAATTTCATAGGTAATTGGGATGATCAACTAACCCTCATCGAGTTCGCTTACAACAATAGTTACCTTTAGAGAATCAAATAGCTCCTTATCAGTCTTTTTATGAAAGAAGTTGCAGATCATCTATTGAATGGTTTGAAGTGGGTGAAGCAAGGTTGATAGGACACGATTTTGTTCATCAAGATATGGAAAAGATTAAAGTGATTCAAGAGAGTTTTAAAACGGCGCAAAAAGGTCATGAATCCTACATTGATGTTAGGAGAAGGGAGTTAGAGTTTGAAGTATATGATTGGGTTTACTTGAATGTTTTACCCATAAAGGAATTTATGAGATTTGTAAGAAGGAAAACTTATTCCCCAGTATATTTGACCTAATAAAATAGCAAAAAAGAATGGCTAAGTAGCTTATGAATGGGATCGACAAAAAGAATTTGTCGTGGTTCATCCATTATTTCACATCTCTATGCTGAAGAAGTGCATGGTCAATCCTTCATTGATCATACAAACTAAAAATATTGGTATCAAGGATAACATATTGTACATATAGAGTCCAATTCAGATTCTAGATCCCCAAGTTTACAACTTGAGAACAAAGGACGTAGCAACAGTTAAAGTCCTTCGGAGGAACCAATTTGTTGACGAATATACTTGGTGAGCATAGAAGGATATGAATAAGAGATATTCACATCTCTTTGAATTCGGAGAAAGTGCAGACCAATGTACTAATTCTCTTCTTAGGACTCCTTAAATTATGAGTGAGCATGTTATTTATTTGAATTTGCTTGTTGGGTGTTTGAATTTGATGTTACAACCCTTAGCATAGTAAGAGATATCCCACTCGAGAACGAATGTTTCCAAGGGGAGATATTGTAATACCCCGCAATTTGAAATAACTAGGAAGAAGCTTAGAATTGGAAATAGTTATATTTAGAATGTTTATTTTTGAGCAACATCAAATAGATGTAACTTCTAACTCAGGATGAGTTAGGTTATATTCAAGACATATCTTGAAAGATCTTGGAATAATATTTACAACGCCATCGAGTTTGTGCTATGCCGAGTTCATATGTCCTTTGGAAGTTGAGTTGTTCGATTAATGAAATTCCAAACTGGATTTTTGAAGGACAGTTTGGTATTTTTGTTATACAACTTAATGAATTTGTTTTTAGGGCTTTATATGGGAAAACCAGATTTTAGTAAGTTTAGAAATGTTTAATTCATGCTAGGGCTTTAAAAAAAGAGAAAAGAAGAGGAGAAAAGAGAAAGGAAGCAACAATCGTCAAGATCTTCAAAAATCACTTTGGGATTTCATCAAGGGGGTGATGCCTACGAGGTATGTGAGATAACATAGATTTGGGTCCACTCACCCACGCGCCAATGAGGTTTAATTCAACGATTTTCGTCAAAAAAGTGTTAGACATTTATGTTCTTGAATTGATTTTCATTATTAAACTTACATATGATTGATGGGTTTTCTTGATGTGTTTATCAATTTTAAGAGTTGTTTCAGAGTTAGATTCTAGTATGCATGATTTGGCTATCTGAATCTGACAAAGTATTGAAAAAAGAAATCAATTTTAAATATTTAGGATCAGAAAGCGCGTTGAAAATTTTGTCAGGCATACTAAGGGATGACCTTTTGCGGCGCGCCCTATATGCTCCAGATTGTCTGGGGCGGCGCGCCTGCAATGTGCTCGAATGGAGAATCAGAAAATTGGGGCCTGGCGCTGTGCGCCCGATACGCGCCTGGATCAACATTTTCACCCAGTTTTCGTCATTCATTACGTTTAAGCATTTCTAAAGTGTATTAACACTTCCTATTGATACTAAGTACTCTAAATGAATTATAAACATCTAGAATCATGGAGAAACATGAATTACAACCTTAAATCAATAACTTCAAATTTAAGGAAAGTCTCTGCCAAGACTAGAAAGTTCTTAGAGTCATTTCAAGAAGTCTTTTGCAAATGCTTTTAACTTTATTTTAAGACTTAAAGGTCAAGATGAGTAAATAGAAAAAGAGTAATGTTTGAATTTAATTCCTTCAAAGAAGTAAAATGGGACTAAGTACACCCCAAGGTGTTAAAATGTTTTCACATTTAAATAAGAACAGAAATGGGTATTTCCAATGAGCCTTTTAGCTAGTTTTCAGAAAAGAGTAATCGATTTCTAAATTAAGAAAGAGAGGAAACTTTAATTTTCAAGATGACCTTTGAGATATGTTTTTGAGAAATTATCTCAAACCACAGAAAGAAGTTATGTTTTTAGATAGAAAGAGAGTATATTTTGGGAGTTGTATTGAACACCTATATGAGGGAGAGTTCAGAAAGTAGCCACAAAGGGTAGAAAATGGTCACACTTTTTAGTTGATTCGTTTAGTGATTTTAGCATATAATAGTGGATCCACGTAGTGGTTCAGTATCCATACTAATGTCAAGGTATAGGACGACCTTGGCAGTGTGAGACAAAATGTTGTATCATCATAATAGATCTTATGTGATGGTTGTCGATTAGGGAAACTCCTACATAATTAATTGTACTTTATATACATAGTTTATTGTATTTTTAACTACATCTTAGAGTTATATATATCTTGGCATACACATAGAGTTGACATTATGTTTTACCATTTTTTCTTTATAATGGACTTGTTTAAACTAGTTTATATTGAAATAAGTTCAGTTATGTTGAATTTAGTTGAGCCATGTAGTTTCTTTAGACTCTTTTCAAGCCTATGTTTTATTCAAAATTCTAAATACATACTCGTAAATTTAATGTAGTGATGTCAAATGGCCTACATCATCTTATTATGCAAACGCAGGTAACCAGAATAAGCAAGCAGCATATTATTGATCCAGCGAGCACTCCAAAGTAAGTTTGTGAGCCTCCTTGTATTCCAGAAGACCCTTTTTTTATTGCTTTCATTTATTATATTAGTTCATTAGGATATCGGGGTTTTTTTACAACATCCATTTGTGTTGTTTTAGAGGATTCATAGATAATTTGACAAATGTAAGTTCATTCGTCATTATCTTATTATTGGGTTATGTTCATATTTGAATTGCCACTTTGGCTAAGTTAAATGTTTATTTTTAAAACACTATGAGTTCTGTTTGAGACAGTTAAGTTGTTTAGCATTTGATCCTTTTCTTTATGCTTGAAGTCTTCCACTGAGTAAGTAAGTCAAGCCAAGGGTTCACTTGGGGCCAACAATGGTTCTCGAGTTCCAGTCCCACCCATGGTGTAGGCTCGGGCGTGACATAGTGATATACACCTGTTTTGTGGCGTGCATATGACTTCAATAATAAAATCATTCATGGCGTGTGACACATCCATAGATAATAGAATCTTTCGCAACATGCAACACCTTTCTCGAATGATAATATTCCTCGCGGCGCATGACACGTCCCTCAAAATGATGCATCCTCTTTAATTTTTTATCCTTCCTCAATTCATATAACTCTTGTCACAACCGCGCTCCGAAATAGAGCAAATGACATGTTCACACAAATAATGAGAAGATGACCATTTTCATTATAATAATGCACAATTGACACTACAATAAACGTGATATTTAGGTACAAATCATTTGGTAAGATGAATTATTTTTCAATAAATATTCACTTTGTGTGACAAAAAATACATTTTTATTGAACTATATGAACCATATACTTTTAATGACGAAACATTAGATTTCTTATCAAATTTTTCCACTAAAATTTCCCACAAAAATATAATTTGACTCTATTTATTATGAATAATTAGCAACAAATTTTAATTTATTAGTGATACATTATTTTTTATCAAAAGGGAAAAGATAGCTTCTGTCACTCTGGGGGCAGAAATCATTCTCCATTATAGTTAGTATAGTTCTTAGTTCATATTATACGTTCCTTATCGGTACGTGCATAGATAATGTTTTTAACTTTCAATATTCAAATTTACCATTAAATTATTTCACTCTAGTATTTGAGGTTTGATTTGGAATATGTCCTCCCAGGATAGAATGATCTCAATCACTAGTGTATTGTTACCCAAAACGTTGCTGTCAGTGAGCCACTCAACGACAGTAAAATACACTTAGAATACTAGATTTAGTAGTAGAAGAAGAACTTCATAAATTCTATTTTTAAAATGAGAGAAAATCCCTCAATATATAGAAAACAGAGGTTAGTGAGAAAATGTTCTTATTGTGCCTTACCGAAAAGGTAACGAACCTTTGGAAAAGTTACAATATTTCGGCAAGGTTGTCACCTTTCATAAAAGCCAAAACATTCCATAAAAAAAGTCACAACTTTTCAATAAAGTCGCATCTTTTAATAGAAGTCGCAACTTTTCACAAAAGTCGCAACATTTAATAAAAGTCACAACTCTTCATAAAAGTTGCAACTCTTCATTTTCCATGCAACCTTTTAAAACCCAACAATCCCTTGGACAAGTATGTGTACTTCACAAACAATAATCAATTGCATCTAGATAACTAGATTTTCCCTTGGACTTTCCGTAGTGAACATATGTTGGATGTACTAGGTCAATCGATAGATACGATATCTTTGGGCCGTCGAGATTTGGTGTATACCTAGACAACCATATGTCACACAATTAACCCTTTACCGTTTATGGTTCTTACAATTGTGTTTGTTTCATCCATGAACACCTCTTGGTTTCATGAGTATATAGAGATATGAGCTTTTTACAATCATCTTCTTTGAAGCGGCTTATACTTCACACTCACATAGATGATTTCTAACCGTGTTATCACGTAGATACACTGTTTGGTCAACTCTACCAAACTTGGCAAATCATTAAAACCATTAAGGTTTATTAACTCATTAACAATCCTTAATGTTGTATCCTTGTCCCTGAGCATTCTCATGGATAGTGTTTGTTGGCAATGCCGAACCGTCATTCACAACTTTGTTTTTCTCCTTGAACCTAGATCTTGGGATCTCCAGTCTTCTAGATAGAGTTATCTCCATGATTTGTTCTAAGCCCATTCCCTTATATGATCTTTCAACTTTCTCTCTAGTTAGGCCTTTTTATAAGTGGATCCGACACATTATCATTTGAATTTACATAGTCAATTCTGATAATTCCACTAGAGAGTAGTTTTCTAACGGTATCATGTATATGTCATATATGACGAGACCTTCGGTTATACTCCATGCTCCATCCCCTACCTATTGAATATTGACTATCAAAGTATATGCATACTAATTCCTATGGTTTGGGCTAAAAAAATCAATCAAGAAATTTCGGAGTCTTTCAACTTATTCACCTAATTTATCTAGAACACCTAGCTCAGAGATAATTGTAGAGCTAGTAATACATGTCTCTTTTGAAATATTTTTAAGAGACTGCTCGTCTACCAAGAGTAAATACACATTCACTCGTGGATTTTACTTCATTTTGTTGGTGATCCAATTTGTATCTCTATATCCTTTCAATATTATTGGATATTGTTATAATTCAAGACATAGTTTATTTCTCAAATACTCCAAAATACTTTTTATTGTCATCTAATGAGTTCGATTGGGATCACTTGTGAAACGACTCAATTCATTAATAGAAAATGCTATATCTGATTACACACACTTCATGATATACATCATACTTTCCAATACTCTAGCACAATCGAATTGTGAGTCACTTTCACTTTCACTCTCACTCTTTTGAAATGAAAAACTCAATTTTATTGGAGACTTGACAATATTAAGATCCAAATATTGAACTAGTCAAGTACATTTTCAGTGAAATGAGACGGTGAAAATGCTAAACATTATGGAGTTCTAAGAATTCGTATACCTAAGATCGCATCAGCAACTCCAAGATATTTCACTCCAAACTTGCTTTCTAGCATTGTTTAGTAGCATTTATGTCATTAATGTCTCTATTTATAATCAACAAATCACTTATATAGAAACAAAAATGACCTTGTGATTTTAATTGGAACACATTTATCTCTTCAATCATTCTTAAATCCATTTGCCGACGTGGTTTGGTCAAATTTCTTATGTCATTGTTTGGGTACTTGTTTTAGTTCATAGTGTGACTTAACAAGTTCGCACACTTTCTTTTATTTGCTAGGAAATGTAAAACCCTCAGGTTATTCCATGTAAATTTCTTCCTCCAATTCTACATTTAAGAGAGTTCTTTTCATATTCATTTGATGAATTTGGAGGTCATATACCAAAGTTAACACAATTAACATCCAAATGAATGTAATTCTAGTTACTGATGAGTATGTTTCGAAAAGATCAAGACTTTGTTTTTGTCTAAAACCATTGACAAAAAGTCTTGCTTTATATTTGTAAACAATTCAATTGACTTCCATTTTCCTTTTGAGGATTCACTTTGAACCCAAAAGTTTATTTCCTGGAGGAAGATCAACAAACTTCAAATAGGATTTTTCAACATTGAACAAATCTCACTATTGACACCATCAGTCCAAAAGGATGGGTCTACAAAACAGCCAAGAAATGTTACAAAATCATATCCAAAAGTAGTAGATATCCTTTGACATTTACTACACCTCTGAATCTCTTTTTGATGTATATTCTCCTCTTGTTCTTCCCAAGGTCGATTACACCTTTCAATAGACTATTCAAGTCTAAGTTCATAGTTCACACTCATAGGTACTATTTTAATCATTTTAGTAATAGGAACATAAACTTTGGATAGACACCCCCACACTTTGAAATATTTCAAGTTGGATTTTCTTCCTTTTCATTTCTCATATGGAATAGATTGTGTCCTGAACAAACAAAAAAAAATTCTTTCTGAAAAGACAACTTTTTATTGTTCCCTTTTACATTAAGGATAGTTCCCTTTCTGAAAAAACTTCTAACTTGATCAGTTTTTCTTAGAAGATTTTGTAATTTATATGCCTGAAATGTTCACGTCACAAACATTTACTCAAGAAAGTAAGAATAAATAAAAATATTGAGTTCGAAAAGCTCTTCGCGAGGTAATTTTTCCTCACTATTATTTTTTCCGATTTCTTACAATTTTGTATGATACAAATATTGTTTAGAGTCATCACCTTGTCAAATGTCCTTTTCAGAAGGACCTTTCCATAACTTTCAATTTGATTGTTATCGAACTACCTATGAATAAAGTTTCATCGGGTTCAATAAAGGCAATATAGTCCTAATGTTACTTTTACAAAAACATAACAAATGACTATTCACCAATATTCCTGTATATGTAAATACTTTTATTATAAGAAATATATTTTTTCATGAAAAAACACAACATATTGAGTGACACTTTTTTCCGAAAAGAACACAATTATTTTGAACAAGTATATATATAATATGGTTGTTTTATAGTAGTCACAATATATACTAGTAATAGAGAAACTCTACAACCACAATACCAAATATACTCCAAGAATTTTGTGGGTCTAACATAATACAAAGGTATCATTGAATTTCATATCTTTTGATCCAAAGTTAAATTAGACACCAAAACTAATCATAAGATAATAACCCCCACATTTTAAATGTGATCTCAAAAATATTTTTCAAGTATTTAAAAATAGTTTTTACACATACTTTCCTAGACTTTCAAAATGTCATTGACAATATGAAACCTCATTTGGAAATATTATTCTACAGAAGAATTATACTCCTTCAATTACCTTTGACAATGTTTACACAATGTCAAAGTTCATTTCATAGAGGAATAAAATCACAAACTCTAAATCACTGGTATTTTTATTCAATCACAAATATACATACCACTTAGTATTCTAAATACTTACAATAAGGACAAAAAAACTTACATTTTATTTCTATATAATATCGAAGTTTATAGAAAATCAAAAGTACAACACTGACTTATTATGCGAAGTTTTCCTATTAATCAAACCAATTGCAATAGTCCAATTTATCTAAAGTAGAAAATCACAAATGTTTTTAGTCTACAAAAATCACACACACTAACGTTTCACATGGATTATAAAACAACAGAAGTCCTTTTTTTTCATTGTCCAAACAGAATAAAACATATTCTTAGACCATCAAATAGAAATGTTTTTCTTTTCAAATAGTCGTCCAACTATAATATTTTAACATACTATTAATCAAACAAAAATATGCATATCTCATTTCGCAAACTAGTAAATTTTTAAAGGCAACACTATTTGCCAAAAAAATCATATAAAAAAAATACAATTTGCAGAACTTTTTTCGAATACACACATGATAAATATCAAGATGGTTAACCTTTAGAAACAATAGGAAGGAAGGTGTAATCTTTAATCGGAATATCACCAATATTTTCTGGTACATTCTCACTCCGAACCTGCTAAACAAAGCAACAAATTATGGAGAAGTAATGCATTTATCTTCTATTTCCATGATCAGATTCTCTCAATCAATAGAATACATGAAATACTAATAGTATAATAATTTCTTTAAGATTGTTGTTCATCTAGTATTCCTAATATACTTAGAACAAACCTTTGAAGAACTTGGTAAGACAACAAAGTTTAAGAACATTTTCACAACTAGAAAATTAAACTAGTAGAGAAACTAGAATCATAAACAGATTTGAAAAAATATATGAAATATTTATCTTAAAGAAGAATTGTTATTAATATGTGTTTACATAATCTTGCTAATTCCAATAAACTTTGCAGAAACACGAAGTTACCAAAGTTTAATTAACTAGCGAAGAATAGAAGAACAAAAATTAATCACAAATCTAAAATTTGTAATGCATGCCAGATACTAGATGAGAATAATTTTCTTAAGGGGACACTGTGCTTCTAGTGTGCTTGATCTTCTTTCTGTTTTTTCCAAATTTTTGTATGTGTTACAAATTTTAGATTTGTAAATTAATTTCTGTTCTTCTGTTCCTCACTGGTTCATTAAACTTTGGTAACTTCGTATTTCTGCAAAGTTTGTTGGAATCAGTAAGATTCTTTAAACTTAAATTAACAACAAATCTTCTTTCATAAAAAATATTTCATATATTTTTTCTACTCTGTTTCTGATTCTAGTTTACCTACTAGTTTTAATTTTCTAGTTGTGAAAATATTCTTAAACTTTGTTGTGTTACCAAGTTCTTCAAATTTTTGTTCTAAGTATGTTAGGAATATAAGATGAATAACAACTACACCACCAGTTCACGAAACCTTAAATTCGCCACCTCTAACTCTCTTCTCTTTGCTTCTCCCTCCTGACCAGTAAAATCCCACGCCTCTTCATACCTTCCCATTGCTAGGATAAAGCCACCAACGTCAACCCATCCTCCTCCCAAAACACATTTCTCTCGCCTATTCTCCCCTTTTCTGAACGTCTCCAAATTCAAAGGCGGATGTCTACTGGAAACTGACTGGGAGGATTAAACATTTGTATTTGTGTTTGGTTTGATCTATTTTTACATGTGTCATTGTCGATTGATTTGAGTTGTGTGATTATTATGTGATGATTATATGTGTATATGTTTTATTCATCAAGTGTGAAAAGAAAACATATCTCCAGGTTGTTAGATTCTGCTTGAACCTATGCCTGAAGTCATGTATATGGGATCTCGAGTTAAATGGAAAGATTTCACAATGTATTGTCCTAGTTTGCTATTATTTTTTTAGAAATTTTACTCTCCACACCTTGTACCAAAACAAGGAATCTATCTCACAACGTCCTCTAAGCATATAATGTCATATTTGCCTAATATCTGCCAAATTAAGTAGTTGAGACATCACGTGAATGCTCACAAAACAAAGAGATTAATTC
This sequence comes from Solanum habrochaites, assembly GCA_027704765.1. Classification (NCBI taxonomy): domain Eukaryota; kingdom Viridiplantae; phylum Streptophyta; class Magnoliopsida; order Solanales; family Solanaceae; genus Solanum; species Solanum habrochaites. The sequence goes on along the minus strand of JAKWJA010002492.1, from coordinate 39,449,147 downwards.
AACAATTGTAGCTATGTGATGATAAAAGAAATGGAAACAAAGGAACATGTCCAACAATGTCATTGCTAGACCCAGGCACCCAACCTTTGGTTGTCAGTTTTCAAAAACATTTCTTGTAAATCAGATCTATCACTCTCGTATGCCTACATTGTTTGTTTGACCAAGTTGTGTCTGCAATGCCTCTTGTTCATCATAAATAATTTATTTTTATCACGAATAAATAGTACTAATTGATTTTGTTGCTATATAATCTCGATTGATATGTGTTCATACTTTAAGCTTTTTTATCATTTACAATCTGTTTTGTTTAGCTAAACTCAGTATCGATACATTTACTTTTGGCTGAGTTCATAATATCTTATTCAAACACTTCATAGACAGTGTTTCCTTATGTAAGATTGACAAATTTGATACGCATAAAATTTGGGAATTTATTTTTAAAAAAAGAACATTGTCCTCTTTAATTTGCTTCTCTCTCATTAAATAGTTGTTGTAACTTATTGATTATGTTATATTTGCATTTCATTTTACATAAAATTGGATAATTATATTATTTAAGGATTGTGATAGTTAACATATTATTTTGGCATCTATATATTATATGACTTATCCAATGTATTAAATTATATATTTCCTTTCTCAGCTTGTACATATTTCTAGTTATTTATTGCAATAATCTTTGAGGTGTTATAATTTTATTCATTTATTTTATGCAAAGTTTGACTAGATTTCTGCGTTCATGGAATTCTCCTTATCCGATAAGGAAAACATTTTTTGCTTGATTTATTCTTTTCCTTGTATTGTTTTTACTATATAATCAGTGCATTTGACTCGTTTAATGGGACACTCTTTTTTCTCTTCTACACTTATCACTGCAGCAATAGACCCTCAAGTTCTGTTTTTCTCTAAAATTAAATTGTGAAGTCTCTCAAGCTCTCCTCTTTTGGATACAATCATTCTATTACAGGAAATCTCCGGAGCTCCTCTCCTTTCTAGACAAGCATTTGAATATCTTTCATTACGTTTATGGATTAATTCTTCTTAACATGTTAGTAATTCTTACTTGACTTTTATTTAGTTGCATTATAGTTTAAATGTATTTGTTTTTTCTTACATAGTTGATATCGTTTAAAACTGAAAGCATTGAGGTTAGGCCTCATCTGTCTCTATATGTGAGTGTTTATTCCATTTTTTTTATAAAAAAAAAAATTAACATTGTTATCATCTTACTCAGTCATGTGAGAATTATATAATTGTTGTATACATTTGTATTATTGACATATTGTTTGTATTTCTCTATGGCTTATGAGATATTAAACTAAAGTTCAAGACGTGAGAAGTTCTCTTGTGTAGCAAATGCAAAGTTTTTTCCTCAGCACAACTTGTCATGCACTTGGATGTATCTTCCTTAATTCAACATATCCTCTTAAATTGTTACTTTTGTAACAAGAATTAAATCTACATGTTTTCTCTATTGTAAGTTTTCAACAATTCTTATTTCTTGGGAATTTGTTATCTTTGTAAAAAATTTTGAGAATAATTAGTTTGGATTTCTCGTGGGATTAAAATCGAGTCTATTATTCTCTGCAGTTGTTGAGTCTTTGTAACCAGAGTGTCTCTCCTACTTGTATGAAGTTGCTAATACTCTTCTATGTGTTGAATTATCAACATCTACTGTCCCCGAGGTTAATATCTTTACTCTAATAATTGTTTTTTTCTCTTTTGAAGTTTCTAGTGTGTGAGCTGAATAATTTAGTGATAGATTGTGATGGTGTTTGTAAGGGCTAACTGCAGCTTAAGTATTGATGCTTTCATGTTCTTGTGTGTTTAGAAAGATATACGATGAATCTTGTTGTCTTTTTTTCTCTCTTTCTATTTTGCATTAATTACATTACTTTTTAGTCGAAGGTCTATTGAAAATACCTTCTTTATCCTACAAGGATAGAGATGATGTCTTTGTACATTTTATCCCATATTCACTATTTGTGGGATTACACTTGGATATGTCATTGTATATCATCATATCATAAAGTGTGAAATTATTTTTTCTTCTCTATGACGAGTTGTTGAAAATGGATATCAAGACTAGTTGCTAGAGAAGTACTTTTGCAATGAGTATTTTCACAAGCAACCTCTACTTTGAGTTTTGTTGATATTTAGATATTTTAGTTGAAAATTCTTGTTGGATACATTTTACTTAATATATTTTTCCTTTAAGGGTAATGTTGAGATATTATATCATGAATATCATTTTAGATGTTCTTAACTAATATGTGACAGTGTAAATTTTTATTATTAATTTCTTGCTTTTTTTTTGTAAGTTGTTAATTTTAATTTGTATAGTGTATGATACTGATTATTAAAATAAAACTACTTAAGGCTATGAATCTTAAGATATTTTTATTATTTAATGATTTAGTTTTTCTATTTTTTTTAAAAAATTTACGGAGATCTATCTTAATACAAAATATACATAGTACTACAAGTGTAAATGTCATTAGTGACAAAATATTTTATCTTCTAAAGCTCAATTTTTAGTGAAAAATATATTATTTTTTTAAGATGATAACATTTTCATCATAAAAGTAATACATTTGGTGACAAAAAGAATCTTCATCCCAAAAATTGCCTACTTATTGATGATTTTTTGTAGGGACAATTTTATTTTGTCACTAAAAGAATTATTTTTAGTGATCTCATTAATGTTTCAACTATAAAGTTATTTAAAACTAATTTGTCATAATAAACGTTTCCCTCTAGGGACAAAGAAAATACTTGTATGTAAAAAGTAGTTTTTTTTATAAAATTTTATTTGTTTGACTACGAAATATATGAAAAATTAAAGACGAATTGTATCATCTCATATTAAACTAAACAATTAGTGACACATCATGATTTTGGTCGTCCTTAACAATCTATTTAGTGACAAAAATGTATCTTTACCTAAAACTTTTAATAATTTTTATGACGAACAAGTTTGTCATAAATACGAAGCATTTAGGAAAAAAATATTTTCGTAGTCAATCTATTTCTATTTAGTGACGAAACACTAATTTGTCTCTGTCAACATTTAGTGAACCATGCTTTAGGATTGAACGATTGACATATTATTTTTCGTCACAAAAGTATTATTGTGACAAAATATGAGTTTCTAGCGACGAAATTATTTGTCGCTAATAATCAAAGTTGTTGTAGTCAACATCATATTAATGCAATCTATTTAAATAAACAATCAAAGTAAAATTTCAAACCTAGAAACACCTATATTACTATATGTCTAACTAGACTCAAAAACCCATCAAAATCTATATTGAAATTCCTAATATTGATGCTAATTAACATGTCAAGCCTCAAATTTCCTAATTTCAATATTACGGTTACGTCTCAATTTCTCCAAATTTTATAAATCTAATATTATTTATAATAATATGACATATCAAATAATTAATTATCTATAAGTATATCAAAACTTGAATCATAATGTGATAAGCTTAAGAAAATTTTCAACAGAAATTTTGATTAGGTCGTCAGGATCCTTAGACTAGGAATTTATCTTTCAAATTGGCCTATTTTAAATAAAAATAAACATCATAATTAATTATCCAAATGATTCACCAATCATTGGCCCCATTAATTCCTATTCAGAATTTGTCAGAATTATTTTAGAGTCGTCAATATGGGCAAGACCCATTGACCGATCTGGCCTAACTCGTGATTTGATAGGGCTGGGCTACGATTTTTAGAGTCCATTTAACAAAAGAACTTTTTAGTTGTACCTGAATAAGCCTGCCGATTTATGGGGCTTGAGAAATATAGATAAGGCCTTCCCATCGACAAAATAAAAATTAATGAAAAATAAATTAGAGTATTAAATGTAACTTGAGTCTAAACTCAAAATATTTTTAGTGTTTGAAATATTACAATTCAAATGCAAATTATTCTTATATAATATGCACTACGTAAAGTTAGAATTCTGTAAAATGTCTTGGGAATTACTATATAGAACCTAACATATGGAATACTATATATCATAGTTTTTGCCTTATTTCAGGCCAAACAAAATTATCAAACTCATAACGACTTCACCCATTTTACCCCTAAATAACATTATTATATTGATTTAGGTGTCATATCCTGATAATTATATATTTATATAAAAGATAACTCTACGCCCACCTACATAACAATAATGATCCGCAAGTACACCCTAGAATAAAGGAGCACTCTTGAGTCGTCACACGACGTACTTGACCTTTAGGGGGTCTTTTACAAGCCTCTTAGCTATCATTAATTACATAATATGTAAAGAGTAGTGAGAAATTAAAATTTTTCACACAATAATAATAAGTTTATAAAAAACTAAGGGATAAGTCTCATCGTCACAGTCCAACTTAAAGACACAACTTAAGTATCTTAGGGACACGTCCTTTTACATTGAAAGAAAAACATAATAAGTCTTTACAATTCTTAAAGAAGAAACTAAAGAAACATAGACTATGTCCTCGAATATATGAAGGCATACCGAGTATTGAGAGAGTCGACTTCCCAAACTTAGCCTCCTAAAGTTCCACTTGCCTCCAACCTTTACTTATAGAGTATAGAAAAATATGGGGTTAGTACAAACATTGTACTAAGTATGGCATTATGAAAAAAACACATGTAAAAGAGGACATTTTAGTACAAAAAAGCAAACCATGTTATTTTGATAAAAGCCTTCATGAATCAAATTAGTAGAAAGGGGACTGCATAAAGTCAACCATGCGATCACATAAGTAACCACTCTCCAACCTCTTCCATATTCCACTTTACAATAGAAAACAATTACAGCGATAAACCTTCCTATCCATAGTCATCCTACACCCTACCTAAGTACGCCCGGAGAGGCCGCACATACACCCTCTTCAATACTTGCTAACAGGACCTATGGGCTACCAAGGACAGTCTTCAAATTTTCATCGCAACTCAATACGGGAGTAAGTTACCAAAAGACACTGAGAGGAAGACATCCTCTATACTTAGGAACTTCAATACGGAACCATCCTCTAAGACCACCCCCAGTTGCAGGCCTATTGCGTATGTTAAAGTAGCGAGGCCCCGGATACTACTAACTTACCGCCTATGACCTTTGGAATTCTTTTAGAATAGTCGACCACACATTCATCAATAAGGCATAATTTCTCAGACAAGACGAACATCAACATGCTTTCTTATACATTAAGACCATAATTCACATTACGTCGAATACATAATATAGTGACCCATGACACATCTTCATATAACAACGACACCAAGAATTTTTCCGCGCAATGGCTCACTTATACAATGGATAGATGAGCGTCCCATACGCACCCCCTAACCCGAAGGTAATAGCACCCTTAAGGAAGATTTTATTACTTACATTCTTTGGTTGTGGATTGCAAATTACAAGAACGACATGAGACCATGAGATCTGGAGGGCCACATGGTTTACCGCAATAGTAACCCTTATTCGGATGCAGGTGGGATCCCCCACTTGCCTAAGTAGTGGCCATTCTCTTAGTGCCTTTACAGGGATGATCGGCAATAGTGCTAAAACTATACAGGGCGCAGATATTTAGGGATAAGGAGATGCTTCTCAAGTACCTCAATTGCTCATTCTAATGAGGGATAACTGGGAGCCATACTCGCCCCAGATAGAAGACCATGTAAAAACCAACAAAATTTTTGATGAAGAAAACAGTCCAAAACCTTCACTCTAGACTTCCTGAGTTTCGTATCATTTTATTGGAGTTTGAGAGAGAGTTCTTTCTCTATCTTGAGGAAGGGTATGTTGATATTTCAAAAATGAAGTCTAACATGATTATAGGGTATAACTAACTTAAATACCCTAAGACCCTAAAACAATGGAATCCCATGGATTCATAGGATCTTAGGGTAAATTTCGCTAAGAACACCCAAGCGCTAGCCGTGTCCCCTTGCAACTTTTCAAGGACTTTCGAAAGGACTCCTATTCGGTCAGTGGTCGGTTTTATCAACGGTCCTCCTTGCTTGTGGGGCTGGGGTCGATTGACTTCATAGGTATTGCTCAAGGGGCATGGGGTTAGATCTTCGCCAACACCAATGTGGGTGGATCTATGACCTCAAGCGACGGGTCATTAACAAGACTACAGTCCGTTGATGAGGTGGGGATCGTAGAATTTGGGCAGTAGTTTGACAGTTTTGCCTAACGTTTGGGTGTCTGTTCTAGGTTGCCATGTGTGTGGTTACTAGGTGTTGAGTGGATTACCTTCGTTAGGAAAAACCCCTGATAAGGCATGGTCATCTATGTCTTAGGTTCCGCCACATATATTTGGACTTAAAACAACTCACCAAAGATGCCAAGGCACATAAGAACTCACATAAGCACATCGACTCTAGCCATCGAACGTCCCTTGACGTTTGGCTTCAAAACTCAACCAAAATTTACACACTTCCTACTAACACCATATTTAACCATTTAAGTACTTTAAAACCTCATCACACAAATACTTGGTTCTAGTTTCACCTAGTTCGTTTTAGGAACGTTACAGTAATGCCCCTACAAGCTAGTATTTCTTTTTAAATTTATTAATTTCCAAAAAATAGCCTTTCTTTTTTGTGAAATTATGTTACTTTTATTTTCACGCCCTAAGTTATCCTAGAGACGTAGACACTGGACCTAGGAACACAAGTGATCCCAGCCAACCTACGGGCAGATCATGGAGCTACTAAATATAATAACTAAATACGGGAAGCGAAGATCATAATTGTTCAATGATAAATGGTAAGTACATGATTTTTATAACTAGGATAAATTGATACACTGATGAGTTGAATAAAGAAGTTATTAACTTAATGAATAAGTAAGACTAACTAGTTCAGAAAATAGCCTCTAACTGTACTAGAACTTGTGGGGACAGGGTGCCCCAGCTAAGTAGTGAGTAAAAAACATAACTAAAGGGGGGGTCATCAATACAACAAGAAACTGCATGACTATGGTTCCTCGTGAGATGGAGATACTGACGGCACTAATGCTGAGGCTGACAGGAGTGTGATCGGAAATCGATTTAATAGCGATCTGGAATGCTGAGGAAAGGTGAATCTACTCACGGAAGATGGGTGAATCGGCACACATGGGTGCGATACTGAAGTTGGTACTGAAGAATTTAGGGACAACAGTAAAGATGAAAATAAACGGAGGGGGGAACTGAACAATGAAGTAATAGCTAGTAATAATCGATAAAATATATTCTAGGCTTAGGAGTTTTGAGCTGAGACTAAGATGCTGGATCATAATTTATAACAGGGCATGCTGAAACTGGATGACTAACTGCTCTTTAAATATTGTCAATGGTCAGAGGAAGTTTTTATAGAAACTGTGGGAGCTCATAGCTAACTATGGATAAAAACCGATGATCTAAATGGGGAGGGTTCGATGGTAGAAACGCCCCATTAGAGGACCCCATATAGCATTGCCAGAGGTATAAGAACGATGCTGGTCATTATAACACATTGATGACCCACAGATGTAACTTGACAACAACCTACTTGGCTAGCGATTTTTAGACTTAGTGGGGTTTTGCTGAACCCTGTGTCTAAACGCGGTATTACGCTACTGTAGCGGCCCAATGATTTATGTATTCAAATGATTATGACTGAATTTTCTATAATCTTACAGGATAAGGGGATCGAAGACGAATGTCAAACTGGGAATGCAGCAATTAAATCTGATAATGATAGCGTTAATAACTGAGTGCATAGTATAACTGAATTAATTGGAAATATTTGAGCTAGCATGTTGATAATTTCAAAAGAACTAAATAAAGTACATAGCTAAGGGTTCTGAAATCCCTGTGATAAATTTAATAATAACTTTCCCTTTCGTCCTGTTCGCATTTGGAAGACATATATTGTAACCTAATTTATATGGTCCTGCTGTAGTTCTGGAAAACCTATGGTTTAATCAAATGATAAAGAATCGCAGACGTGGACTGTACGACTAAAGGGACTATGGGGGGGGGTGAGAAGGGAACCCAGGGCTAGTAGAAAGTGCCCCCATGCCGGGTGGGGTGATAGAATGTTCACGGAGAAATAGTTTAGATTTCGGGGCTGCAATTGTATGACGTAGCCGTGTTGCAGGTTTTTTGAACTATGGTCTTGTACGGGGTTGTTTTTCTCCTTCTATCTATGATAATTTTCTATCTAAGTTTTAGTTCTGATTTTGACCTTAATGTACGTTTTATTTGCTAATTCCAGTATTAAACTTACTAAATCGTGATGATTTAGGAGTCAAAATGACGTATCTTAAGGTTTAATTAAACGAGTAGAAAAAGACCAAATGACGCCTGATTAATTGTTGTGGGCGCGAAGAGCGACGGACGGGAGCTAACGGGTTGTGGTCCAATTTTACGATACGTGCGATTTGTGGGGTCCATATGTTGGGTCTCTATGGGTACTGGAAGTTTCGACAAGGGATGGGAAGGGGGGGGAAAGCTTTATGTGAAATGAGGCAATAACAGTGTTGGTAGGCTCAGGTAGGTTGATTGGTTAGAAAACGGTTAGGTGGGATATGGGCCAATATAATTCAATTATATATTATTTCATAGGTGCAATGGGGCACACGCTAATTCGATTTTGTTCGGTAGAGAATTATACTGCAGACGGGGGAAATCAACCTTAAGTTTGATCCAACATCATTTTCAATCATTTCCCCCGTAACGTCTACTAAGTTTTCGACCTACATCCATACCCTACGGGCTGTAGATAGTACAACGGTTTGGGTGATGGTCAGGTCGTGGGTTCTGTCTCATATGCGGTGTAGGAATGGGTTTTGAATCGACGTACACAAAGCTACGCAACCGATATGTCTGACTTACAAACCGTTCTGTCCGGGGGAACGACACTTAGCTATTGGGTCTGTCTGGTTTGGTCGTCATGTGAGAAGTAAATCGTCACAAACTATAGATGTGGTGAGTTGGTAGAAGATAAGACTCGTGGTGGGGTCCGTGCAATAGTGATCGTCTGAATGACTTGTCATATTGGTGAAAACTGTGTGTTGTGGTCTGGTTTTTGGATATAGGGTTTTACGTATCTCCTCCTTGTGAAATTGCCTCCTCGTAATGATGACTAAAATAGCTAAATAGGAGGGAAGAGATCTTCAGATCACTACGACTAAACCCTAGGACTGAGTTTCTAACTTTACTTGAAGGGGGTGGCCAGAACTACGGGAGAGGGTACGCTGAAATGCAATGTACATGAATATGGAACATGATTCTAGAGGTTGAATTCACGCAGTGATGACTGAAAAAACTGAAGAGGAGACGTCGCTACCGGGTCAATCGCGGGTAGTGGAATCTGACGAAAGACGGTAGGTAGATTTGTCTTTCTGTGTGTTTGCTTCTGCTGTCGCCAAGGTAGCTCCTCTACGGACTGACTCCTCACAAAACCCTTGAACTGAAGCGACTAGCTTTTTTCCTCAACCTTCTACAACCTGATGATCAATAATTCTTGACTGTTAAACGGTCCATCATAAGAAACACTATTTTTCACTTCACTGCCAACAGGGGGAAGACAACTCTCTAATGACACATAGAGGTTGGATCACCCACACATTCTCTTCTTCAAGAGAGAAATGTGGAAATACTGGAGCGGCAAATCTAACTCCTATGCCTCGCGGGGTGCCAACCCTTGTTGGCAAGATCGTGTGTGGGAAGGCCTCCTAGCATATGTGTGGACTGAGTTTCCCTTGTGCTTTCAACAATCTGATCACTCTTTTCATGGTGACACTGTTCAAGTTCAGAAAGGCGAAAGGCATCAACTTGAACTCGTTCCCGGGTTACTCCTTACATGCTTCGTAAGATTTTGTCTGGACAGACTCTGGGCTGTCCTTAAGTCCCCTCTCTGTATTGATTTGCAATTTCTCCATATGCATAAAGGTAACTGGAATCTGTCCCGTATGCAAGCTTCTTCACCTATGTCTTCAATTAACAATGGAGATGTACATCTACTCCCTACAAACGCCTCATAAGGGGCCATCTAAATGCTTAATGTAGATTTATTGTAGGGCAACTCAATTAGATAAGGTGATCATCCAACTCCCCCTGAAAATCAATCACACAAGCTCTCAACTCCTTTACTTCTGAATGTTAACGCTTTACTTACCTTCCATCCGTGTGCGTTTGAAATGTTGTGCTAAGGTTATCCTGAGTACCGACCAGTTCTAAATGACATCCAGAATGAGAAGTAAACTAAGGGACTCATTTATAGATATGACAATCAACCCGCCATGAACCTCACAATTTTATTAATTGGTAAATCTTTAGGACATAGGTGGCCTCCGCCGAATCTGTAGTTCTGATGCTTCAAAAAGCAAGAAGAGCTTGGGTCATGCCTAGTCCATTATCAGCCCCATCTGGAGAGCCTGTTTTCTAAGAGTCAAGGGTCACCATGGGATAAGGGGGGGGGGGAATCTATAATTGAGTAACTCCCACTTCCAGTAGGGAATGTCGTCTCGTGGTTTCTTGAGTCATACTTCCTGGTGTATGATTGAGTATTCGTATTCATTAAAATTCTAAACTTGAACATTTTTGAATTTGTGGCCGCTTGCTACAGAATCTGTCTAAGGAGTCCCTCTTAGGAGTGGTCATTCCGCACATATAACTTCTCACATATCACATTACATCTTAGAATGGCACGAGTTGATGTAAAAGAATATCTGGGAAAAGTGGCGTGATATTGTACCAGATATTTTATCGGGGGAATCAACTCACCACAGTCACAAACAACAATCTTACCTTGGTATCGACGTACACCATCTCACCCGTTGGGGAGAAACCTCCACTCTCTGGATTGTGACTGCAAGACCCTTAAGTTCAGTGCACGATGATCACCTGTCTTAGCTTTTCCTTCTCCTCCCTACCATGAAAGAGTTCTGCCGTGGCCATTTTGGTGAACTATTACAACGACCATTATCTTGATATTCTCATAAGACTGAAACTCCCAAGCGAGCAAGTTATGAACATCCTTCACTAGCTCCTTTCGGTTTCTTCCTTAACATGGGTAGCCCTACCCACGGAGATAATGAGGTACTCGATCATCTGTTACTGGGGGACTTTGGCCTGTAGTATAAATTGATAATTCAGACGTCAGGTACATAAGTCCTTAAGGAACTCGAAATCATCTTCTCGGGGAGAAGATTCAAAGTCTTGCTGATTGAGATATATACTGAAGGCTTCTTATGATGGCAGTGAAAACATATCTATATGAACGGAAAGCAATACAATGTTTAGGGGTCGGCCATACTTGAGGTGCCAATAGCTATTTTTGTGCACGCTTTAGGTCATGAATTTTATAGTGTCTTTCTCCAAGAACCTTAAGTTGTCCTAAAGCATTAATTTAAGGGGGGGAACCGTGTAACGCTCGCTGCATCAACGCAGGCACTAGGCCAAATCTTGATGGACCTCCAATAGATCAAATAAAACCTTTGAAACCCTCTGGTGAAAGTCAAGACATGATTGTGTAGTCAATCTTGTTTTCAATTATGCAGATGTTTTTTGCTCACAATCATTTGCATTGAAATTTGTGTCGCTTCTAAACCTGAGTCAATTTTAAAATATGATGACAATCACTTCCATGAACAAATTCTAGTAATACCCGTTAGACCTAAAAAACTTCTATTTTTGGTGCAAGGTAAGGTTTGGGCCATTGTTTCATTGTTTTTTTATCTTCTACGAATCTACTCAAAATCCTTTTGCTGAAGCTACGAATGTGATCAAAGTAAGACAAAAGATTGCAACCATACTCTCAGTTGTGGCGTAAACGTAGGGAATATACTTGGCGATCTTGAGAGTTATTGGGAGCAAAACAACTCTCCAGACTCACGTGTTTCTCGCTCACTTCGCTAAGTAAATAGGGATGATATCATCAATAACGCGGATAACAAACAAGTCCTAGGACTCTTTGAACACTCTGTTCCGATCAAATCCATGAAAGTTTTTAGGAGAATTTGTTAGTCCAATGACATAACTACAAATTTGTGGTAATTACCCATAAGGGGGGGAGGGGGGGGGGGGGGGGGGGGAACGGATAAGGGGGAGGGGGGAGATGGGGGGGCATAACATAGGGAAGGGGGGGGGGGGGGGAAAGGGGGAAAGGGGTGGGGGGAAAAAAGAAGGGGGAAGTGACCGAGTTTTGAGATGCTTATTTTTCTAGAATAATCACTATGCTCTGTTTCTGAAGCTGATGATAGACCCGATCTGAGGTCTATCTTTTAGAAGTGAGTAGAAAAACCATGAAGTTGGTAAAAGACAAGGTACCTAATCTTTGGAAATGGGATATTATTTCTTGAGTTGTGACCTGAGGTGTTCAACTCGTTATAATCAATGCTATTCTGAGTGAGAACCATCTTTCTTCTTCGTTTACTGAAAACACTGGTGGGTGGGCCACCCATGGTGATGAGGTACTAGGGGTTTGATGGGTAAGGCCATTGTCTAGAAGGTCGTTCAAACTTCTATTTCAATTTTTAGCGCTGCTGGAGCAATTAATGTAAGAATGGGAATAGAAATAGGATGGGTTCTGGAATGGAGATCAAGTTGCGCTCAAAGTCGGATTTCCGATTCCTTTATGAGGAACTCGAGGAACGCGCGAAGATCTGCTGGAAACACTTCGTGAAACTGCACTGACGTACTGAACTGACTCAAGATTGTGGGGTTTCAGAACTAGAATCCGTTAACCCGAGACTAATATGTATAGATAACTTATAGATCATCTTTCCTGGCTTAAGGGTAAGAACTGAATCGAACCGCATAGGGCGCTGTAGGCTACTCACCTTCCAACTCTGTATATTAGTTTTGTTTTGGAACTGAAAACGAATAATACTAGTGGTCTATATCGACGTCAGTGCGATGATGTGGGAATGGTAACAAATTCATGCCGTAAAGTGACATCAAAGTCTATACCATTCTAACTCGTACAAGATCTACCTACTAGTGACTGTTTGAGAGCACCGCGTGATGTGAAATTTTGTATAGGGGCCCGTCTTATCTATAAGTGGTCACCAGACTGTAGGTATAGAAACCTGAGACTGTTGTGAAGAGTTTTTTTAGTAACCAACGTAAATTTGGACTGCTATGTAAGGATTCTAGAAGGAGAGAGTAGTCCCTGGATCTAACAATGTAAAACATCAGTGGGCCAATGACTTCAGAATGTACCAGTGACTGGAAGATCAGTATAACCTATCCATTCTTTGGCGAGCTTGATTTAGGCTACAAACGGGCTATTCTGGCCGCTCAACCCACCGGATGTAACAAGAATGGTACCGTGCTGAGTCTGGTCTGGCTGTGGGGGCTGCGCTAGGGAGGCGTTGTAGGAATTAGCTCTACCATTACCGACCCAGGATCGCTTGACGGGTTGGTGCTAGAAAGTAAATCCCTCAACTTGTGACCAAACTGAGACCGCAAAAACCCAAAAGCATCTTTCCTTTCCGGGGCAAGGCAGTCGCCAGGATGGTTCTTGACCACGACTTGACCACTGTGTGGTAAGTCGTTGGTGCTTCAATCAACTTCCCTGATACTTAGAGGCTTGGTGCCGGGCTAAACGTTTTCTGATTATCAACTTATTCTTAAAGGATGTTAATACATTGATGAAGGTGTGGTGGGCTGGAAACTTCTGCGGTGGTGGAGGGCAATGCTACGAGCAGATTACTAACCCATCCGATTTCTGCTAATAATAGTCGGATGGTACCGGGGGGCGTATTAGCCCTTACCTACTAATCATTAGCCATAAGCCCTAGAGATGTACATACACGTACAAGAAGAAATGGTTTTAACAAAGGAGAATATGGTGTATTAAGTGCTACATTCAATCGCTAAAAAAAATAGAATTAACTATCATCAGCGAAATCCTTGGCATCGTCGTCCAGTTGAAGTACGGACGTTAAAAGTTACCGACGCGAATTCAAATGCGGTCGTTAAAGAGGTTTTTTGGTAACGACAACGATAATTTTTCGTCCCGTTATATGGTCATTATTTGTTAACGACCGGGGGATTTGCTCTTTGTAAAAGTACTTTCTAAACGACCGAGCGGAAAGATTTATCGATTATTATATTCCACATGAATAGCTGAATACCATTACCTCCCACATTCTCCTCCTCCTGTCGCTAATTGTATTTCTGTTCAGAATAATGTTTACAGAGGCCAATACTAAGAGAGTTTAAAGGAACCAATATCATTCAGTATTATACAAACTTCTATAAAATAGAATACAAAAACCCTCAAACTAAACTAAATAATTGAATCAGCTAAGAAATTATATACATATTCCAATTAGCATAACATATCTTTAGGTCAACGTTCCGTAAAAAAGAGAAAAAAAAATTGGTGCAAAGAAATCAATAAGTGATAGACATGTCTTAAATTTAAAAAGACCACCCGGCCTAACTAAAGTGAAATCCATCTTGAACTTCTACTTGCTCTGTACGTTTTGTCACGTATATGTTTTCATATTGACATTCCAAGCTCTGTAGAGGTAAAAGCTTATGTCAATGTTAAGAAAAGGACTAAAACGTATGTATAAACATACTTTAATTAACAATGCAAACTATAATAGCGGTGTTACATTGCACTAAGTCAGGCAATAAGTACAGAGCAGTAGCTGTAACGTTCATATTATTTAGAGCTAAATTGGCAAACAATTAGGACATTATCAACATGTTCAACTGGAGACATGTGTGTATGAGTGCAAGGGGTGGAAGAAATATAACTGGCCTAAAAGCATGAGGTAAGGGAAAGGTCTCGAATAGGGACGGTGATGTAATAGCTAATACTTTAGTATATGACGATTGAAATGAATGGTACCTAACCTGGGAATCTATAATGTCACATGGGCATGTTTAAATCAGACAAGTGTTATTGCTCAACTAACAACATATAGTCTGAAGTTGTATAATGTTTTTAAAAGAGAGAGCTGTCCAACAATAACTTTATTGCCTCTTCCACATCTATTAAGTATTTACCATTTTCTTCATTACACAATGGTTTTTGTAAGCCAACAATAGACCATCAGACCAAAATTTGGGGAAGCAGACTAGCCAATAGCAATCACTAGGAAATCACGCACAGACAAAGACGTAGCGATAACCATGTGCGAGCCAAAATAGGAGAAACATGGCCAAAGCACCAAATTAGTTTTTTCTAAGAGTGATGCGCTTATATATTTTTTTATTGCTACTAAGGTAAAAGTCTCCAATGTGAAATAACTAAAATTAAACATTCAAGTTTCTAAATATGAAGTGTTTGGTTTGAATCAGATTCAGTAAGGGCCTAACAATGGATGATCAATAAGGAGTTAAAAGATACTAATGGGAATACACAAAAAGTAGTGGAATACTATACCTTCAAGGAGCAACACATGAATTATAGTAGCATAGATACCAGAAATAATCACGCTGGGGAGAATACACATGCAAATGAAGCCATTCATGAAAGCAGGAGCGTATTCGGATGGAATAATTTGAGAGTCAACTTAACAATTGGGGTTTTGTAGAGAATAATAAAACATGGATCAATAGCATGCCAACTGGAGAATTATAAGAGCAGAATGGTCATCGTGCATTACAACGTGATCCCACGCGCGAAGCTAATTCAAGCCCTCCATGGTACCAACTTCATGACCGGGAACATACGCAGGAATTGTGGAAGGGGGAAAGACAACAGTAACTCATTTGCACAATGGGTATACACATATTGGTAGCCTGGTAGAATGTGGGGAATTAGAAATATGAGAGTTTTTCTGAAAAAGTGTATAGAGATTCAAATCCAATGCCAAAGCAGTTTTTGAGGCCCACCCAACATGTATTTGGTGTCTCATGGGGGTTTGGGTGGGGGGTCCGCGGCCCCCCCCCCCCTACGTTGAGAGAGATTGTTCAAGGCCCCCTATTGAATCATTGTACATGGATAACACAAAGCAGGTATAGAAGAAGAAGCTAAGGAAAAAATTGACCATTCAAATTCGCCCTTCCATGTTCGTTGAGTACACATCACAAAGATAACGAAAAATCGATTTACTAACCTGTTTAATAGTAACGCGATCTATTGATCACTAATGTGAAGACGCATGTGTAAGGCTCCCCAAGTAGTACCTCTGGAAAGAGTTTTCATGTTTACGCGTCTGCCAACGCATCGCATGGGGGCGTTCACATTGTGTTCTCCGGTCGATTACGTCATCCATAGCTGGTTTTTAGTGATCATTTTTTGTTTTCCACGTGCATTCATCTATGTAATGAATGCAGCCTTTGAACAGTTCCCTCCCACCTTGGTCCAACACTTTAGCCGTTATACCATCCACCAATCCAATTACAACGAACGATTCTTACATTGAGGTCCTCAAACACGTTTCGAGGGCAAACCTCGGATTATTGTAGAGAAGAATCCGGATTGAATAACTCAATTTTTGGAGATTTTTCGCCTGTAGGAATACAGAAAACTTAAAATCATAGCAGGCACTTAAAGTTATATATGATTTAAACAAAATTGTATCACTAAGACATACATATGGAATTTGCATTAGTTTCAGGTTCAACAAGCTTCCTTAGCGCGTTATGACGAGCCTCAGTGGGAAGAAGATCATATCCATTTTTGTGTGGTTTACCGGGCCATCTTTCCCGTCCGCTTAACATATAAAAAAGCAAGTCCAAGGAAGGTTATCTTTAAGATCAATTTAGCAAACAAGAGCTGTATAGGCTTAACCATTCGTAATATTTTCTTAATAGGCTGTACCTCCGCTTACGATCAGGACATACTCTCAACTTTGGACCTGTTGACAAGTGTTTTCTTTCACCTTGTTTTTCCTTATTCACAACAATCGGCAAGAAAGTTATAGGGGTTGTAACGTAGTGTCAAATAACCTGTTAATAAATAAATAATTTAGATTTTTACGATAAACTGTGTGTACACTTAAGAAAAATGCTCCCTTGCACCAGCAGCCATTGCTCCCATGGCTCAGCACTCTTGTCTACGCCTCTTTGGGGCACTCTCTTAGAGCATCACCAATGGCTTCAAACTTCATAATCTTGTGAATGATCCTCTCCAGTTATTCCACAACCTTCTTATGTGGTTGAGGACATGGTTCTGTCATGTTAATTCGAGTGTCCATCAAACAAGCTAACATTTATCCTGCCATAGGTTTTAACATTGGTACATTAGACATAAACTAAATTAGCTAATAGATCTATAGAAGGTACTTTACGCTTCTAGTCCCACTGTTTTGAATAATTATGAAACGCAGTGATCTTACTTTTTCTGTGTGTGAGAAGTCCGATATACAGCAATAAAACCTCCAAAAATACTTACATATTACAGCGTCCCCCATGGTTCTCTAGCTGATCTTCTTTATGTTCTGTCCAAAGAGTTGCAGCGCGCGTTAGGGGAGCACATATTACATCAACACGATTAAAATACGCCGAGTGTCTCGGACAAATGAATGGCATAATTTTTTCCAACAACCGATGGTGGTTAAAATTGATATTTAACTTTTCTCTAGTTGAGTCGGGCAACATTTTTAGCACATGTTTGTTCCTCTGAGTAACTTTTTTTTGCATTTTCTCGGACTCACAGGTTGAGCCCGTGAAAAAATAAGTAATGGAGTCCAGATCGGACAAAATAAATTTGCATCACACCGAAAACAAAAAGGAAGGCAGTTTGTGACCTTAAATAGACTTAGGTCATTGTTTGACAGCGAATCTGCCATTCGTTCGCCTTCTGGAGAGCATGGAATATTATCTTCAGCTATAAGATCAAAACCAGGAGTACATGATAATATTCTGTACTGGATCATTTCGATCAGGATGTTGATGGGAGTGATGTTTAGACTTTTTTGCTTTAGTAGAGGTCTTTCTTCAGGCCCTAACTCTTACGAGGATCGGCCGGAAAGATTGTAATCTTTTCGCCATCGTCCCCGATATTATGCCTAAGCAATCAGGGGGAAGTGTGGATGCAAGTTGTTAGGCTGGTTTTGGACAGGTGGTGATTTGCAATTCCAGCTTTCAATACATTTAATTGCGTTAGATCCTGGGTCTGGGTACCTATACAGAAAAATCATATCATTTGTGTTAGTTCATAACAGAATAAGATCAAACGTCATTTGAAAAAGTTAATCAATACTACGAGGTGGCAGCCCTTCTATCGGTCCAACTAGGTCTCACGATAATGTACAATATTAACATGAATAGGAGAAGAGCTTTCTTGGAAATGAAATGAAATGATTGACATTTTGAACGTGGGTTAATTATCCACTATCTCAACTTACCTAATATACACTCCAAAGATATTGACAGAGAATGTGGTCTCCCAGGAATAAATATCAGTTTCAGAAATGTGTATTAATAAGAAGGCGTTGACAATAAACTAATTAATTAACAGTCACGTGAGAAAATCTAGCATAAAATAACCACAACTTCAATGTTTAAGCACAATTTAACCATGTAATACATAATATTACATTTAACTCCCGTAATACATAGTCCATGAAAAATATAAGAAAGAGAACAACAGAGGAATACACGACGAAATAATTGGTGAAAAGAACTAAAAACATGAAGGGTGATTTATTAAGGATCAAATTCACACATAGTAATAATAAAGATGGATAACTCATCAATACACACGAAGGGGTTCAAAGTCACACTGCCTCCTAGATTCCTTGAAAAATTGATGAATCGTCATGCGCTTTGTAATCACCACCATCAAGAAATCAGACGAGCTTGAACCTTTTTGACAATAGGATGACATCCGGGGTTATTTGCAGATCATCGGCATAAACTACTGGTGTTGCTTGATTGGATAAAATAAAAGTGTTCAATCTTATTTTCAAAAATCACTGCATTGACACTGTATAAAGTCATATTCATCTACTTTTTACAGTTCCCCTTTTGTTGACATGTATACGTCAAACCACCCCAGAGAGGAGATCAAAACTAAAAGCACGTCTTCTCCCCCAGGTAAATTGTTAATTCAGATCTCAAGTCACTCTCCGTAATAATCAATATTTTGTATTCTCTTCATTATTTCTCACGGCAACTACAAGCGCACCCCAAAATTTTGGGGGAGTTCTAAACCTTTTCGTGGATCTCGTCACATGAAACCTATATCCGATTAGTGAAACATACCTTTGTTTGAAACAGTGGTCACTTAATGAATGACCACGTGGAATACGGATAGGTAGGAGGGCGCCAAATCTTTTCATTTATCTTACATCTGTGAAATCGTGGCTGTGGTGGCCAATTGCTCCAACCTTTAAAACGTTGAGGTAGGATTCTGGGTTTAGAAAAATATTATTCATAATGTGATGTGGGTAAGATATACAAAAGGGTGCTTACCTTCAACCTTTAATTTTAACCAACAACAAATCTTCTATGCCTTCAATCTCTGAATATTTTTTGGATGTGGTCCATTGGAAATTTGGTGAAAATTCTTCTCAGCAAATAAATTTGGACAGTATAACATGTCATTTTAAGGTGTAAGGCATGTGGAAAAATATAAAAGTAACTATGATAATATACCATATACGTTTCATTCGATAAAGTGTTTGAATTTGCCTCACAGTCTTCAAAATATAAAAATGTGCAAGCGTCAAATTCACGCTTGAATCAACAGAATTAGCTGGTTTTTGTCAACGGGGCCCTCACGGGGCGCCCAAACTTTTTCCGGGTAGACAATGTGTCTAACCGCTGCTCCTCAGATTCAATATAACCCACGATTATAAGTCCTATCATGGCGATAAATTTATGTATGGCCATCATATGCAAATGACCTTGACATAAGGGTCGGAAGTGACATGTTGCAAATGCTATATGTCCTTGTGCAATCACAACCTTCTGGGGCGAGCATGTACAATAAATGATTATGGTAGAAAGTATAGGGAAGCGCCTCTCTCCACGCGATACCTCCATCGATATTAGGGGAAGGTCCAGCATCTTAGCTTTCATTATCTAAATGATTTGTCAAGTGGGACCATGATAAATCAGAAAAATGCAGAAATGTAAAACGCTTTTCTAACTTGGGACAGAGTGATTGGAATTTGGGCTTCGTAATATTGATCTGGAGCTCAGCTCCCTCTTAAAACATTTTTCTCCAAGTCTCTAAAAATATTGACAATTCATCATTAGTGTTCAAGCAGCAGATTTGCAGAGCATACCACTTAAAGCAAGTGAAGTAAGAAGTTGTAGAATAAGTGGCATCATGGATTATCAAATCCTAAAACTAGTCCAAGTCGGGGGGTTAGTTTTACACGCAGAGATATTTATGAAAACCCATTCGGGTGACCTTTAAATTCTTTAAGAAGTGAAGAAAATTTGTCTCTCTGTCGTAGGATAATGTGTAACTTCAGTAGGGTACTCATATTTATCTCCTTCTCTACTCGGGATGCAATTCTTTCTTTGTGTTCATGGTGCTTGCAAATACAATCGGAAATTCACGTTGTCTTTGTTTTTTTCCTGTTTGACATTTAGATTGTCCCCAAAA
This sequence comes from Solanum habrochaites, assembly GCA_027704765.1. NCBI lineage: Eukaryota > Viridiplantae > Streptophyta > Magnoliopsida > Solanales > Solanaceae > Solanum > Solanum habrochaites. The sequence continues at coordinate 39,428,636 of JAKWJA010002492.1, read as the reverse complement.
CAAATATTCTCTTCAATGTGCATCATATCTAAATTATAATCGCAACAATAGTTATTCAAATGGAAGATCAAAGAAACATACTCTTCTTGTTCCAAATTGGATCAACCCTATTCCGTGGGTGATACTCTGAATGCTCTTCCTTGGATGTATCCTGGTTGATTCTTTTACAGAACAGGAGACAACAGGGCCGTTCTAAATCACTTCTTGCTCAAGTAGGTGGCATTATCAGTAACTGTTGTTGGGTGGGTAATCTTGCTGCATGTTGGTGCAAGCAAGGAATCTTTGATCTTTCAGTTATCTTTGGTCCTCCATTTGTTGAATTGAGATCAATGAAAAAGCGTGCTATGATGTCATGATAACGGGCCGGTCGCTTTCGAACCTTGTACCACCTAGTTTGGTAAGAGTTTCTTTGATTTGCAAAAAACATACGTGGCAAGGGCCAGGTTGGGATGGTCCTTTGGGGTAACCTAGGCCATCCTGACAATTTCGCAGTTGCTGGGAAACATAATGGTCCATAGACAAAGGTCATTATAAGGCATAAAATATTTGTTGTGGCTGACGCATCAATGGGTCTGCAACGAAGGGGTATTTTTCCACAATGTGCCCTGTTAATTTATCATCAAAGGTTGTTGTGGAGATAAAAGACATCATTGGTGCATCCGCTAAGGGTTGGAGGGAAATCAAGGGGAACAAGAATAGAAAAAGCGCTTGTGATAAAATGCAAAATTTTCATTTATCTTGTGCTTAATGCATAACAAGATATGTCAAGTTATGGAAGGATAGGAGTACGACGGGGGCCAAGATGCTATAGGTGGAAGTAATTTGCGAGGGATTGTATTAAATGTGTGGAACAACCGCATCAATAACAGGTCCCAAGGGGCGACGGACATTGGAGTGAGGGGTCTGCAGTACCAAAAGAGTGGATGAAAGTTCTCAAAGTCTCGGGGTAGTACCCCATGGTGCAACTGAATAAGTTGAGTAAGCCTCATTACTCCTCGGTCAACTCTGTTCATCTGATGCCAGTCAAGGGTCCTCCAAAGCGCAGAGTGGTTTGTTTTGTAGGACGTTAGGAGCGAAGTCGTCTAGAAGTCTTGGGATTTAGAGGAAAATAACGAAAGGTCGCCTTTCAAATTGTTAGTGGGTTTTTACCAAAGCATTTATATTTGTGTTTCCTCAAGGTTTTAGTTTCGTCTTTTCATCTGAGATGAAGGGCCACACACTTATTTCAAAATTCGAGAAGAGCTTATGCATCCTTCCAGATAATAACGGATGTCAATTGTCTTAACAGGGGATCACAAGCATCTACATTCTCATAAGAAAGTCCAAGATGTCCGGGAATTACCTTCGTTGGCCTCGTAATATAAATCTTGCAAGTATATTATCGGCATCAGTGGCAATAATCCCTCCTTAGTCACTCTTACTACATTGTGAAAATGAAAGTCATTACTCCTTAGCCCAGATATGTTTAAGTATGAAGTAGCTATAATCAAAGTATAAAGTTTTCTTGCTTTGTAACCTTCATGGCTGGTGAATGAGGTTTTGTTCATGGAATCATGGGTTAATAGGCCGTAGATCGTTTGTCCTCTTCAGGAATTAGTTTCCGCCTCACAAAATGCATCAACTGTTGAGTATTAATATTTTCTGGGAGGTCAGGTGGAAATCAGGTGTAAATCTTCGGATTGCAGAGGCTTCTTGGCTTTCAGTCTGTCAGTCATTCGAAATCATTTTCAATAACATTTTTCCTCCTCTACGAATTTAGAATCTGCTTCTTCCTCGACCTAACCTCTCCCCATGGATGATACCAAAAGTATAATCCTTAACTATTCCATGCACTCATAGATGTGAGCCTAACCGGGATCTCATGTGTTTTGGAAGATTCATGTGAGCGAACACCTGATGCATGGACAAAAACGTATGTTCTTGGTGTTGGTCTAACTATCTTCTCGCACTTCCTAAAGGCTGATCCAAAATTTAGCTCCACCGGCCAATGATGGGTAAAGAGCATTATCAAGTCTAACTTTCAACAAGTTGCATCCATTCCACTTATTAGGTTTCCCCCAGAAGGCTTTATATGTCACCAAATGATATTATAGACGATGTACAGGTACAGGGGCATATGTAAGAGAACTAACCGATCTAGTTATTTCAAAAAGTTGAAGAAGACCTAAATATTCTAGATATTTTTTCAGAAAACAAATGTTATGATGTTGTATAATTAATGTTATATTGTGGTGAAAAAGGAGCGGTGATTGCTCTCCGGATTCAAAATTATGACTATAAAAAGGTTTCATGGTATATGGTGGACAAATGTAGATAGATGTATTATGTCTTATTTGTGGAAGGGTGCTTTTTTTCAAAACATTAGGAAAGCTCTTTAAGTAGACAACCAAATATTTTATCTTTTTGCCCTAATTCTTCTTTTTAATATTTTATTCAGTTATTATGATTGAGTGTTTGTGTGTTGGTATTAGTGTATTATATTGATTAAATAGAGACATTATTATTCTTACATATTGTAATTACTAGTGGTATGTATAATATATATTTAGGTTTAGTTTATTGTAGTTTATTTTAATGTGACTGACTCTTTTATTATTATCAATAATAAATGTTCTTATATAATAATTAAATTATTATTATTCTTTTAATTATTTTGATGATTATTATAATTTATTATTCTGTAATATTATATTATTATTTATTACATGTATCATTATATTATTATTATTATCATTATTCATTATTGTTTCTTCGGTGTCCTATTATTTTTTGATTATTATTACTCTCTTATTTCAGTATTATTTGTATTATTACTATTACTATTTCTTTTATTATTTAGTACATATTTACATATTACTTATTATTATTATTATTATTATTATTATTATTGGATCTTTTATTATTTATTATTATGATTATTGTATTTTATTATAATTTGTCGATATTGTTATCTAACGACAAAGAGGCTCTACTATGGGTCTTCTTTTAATATATGTTAAATTGTTGAATACATTCTCGAACTTGGTTATGAATTAAAGTTCGCATAGTTAAGTGCATCATAATTAACAAGAGAAGGGGGATTCTGTGGAATAGGTCATTTTATTATGATTAGTCAAAAGGGGGGGGGGGGGAAGCTAAACACAGGAATAAGGAACTCATGGGGAGAGAAAATACTGCATAATCATTAGCAATAGTATTAGGTTAAGCAAATAACATGTAAAAGCAAACAACTTGGCAGGTAAGCAGGACAGTACAGCAGCTAACACATCAGTTCTGTGTTAGGAACAAATTGATCATGTTGCAAGATTGATACTGGTTAACTAGCAACTAAGGGCTCATCTAGCAACAAGAACCATTGTTAAATCAAATCTTTCCTTCTTTTCTAATAAGAGTGCCGAGCTATTTCTTGACTGTGTTGTAAAGCCTATGTTCAGTAAAATGTGGCCATCGATTCTGCGATGAAAGAATGAAAGAATCCTTGCTCGTAGGAGCTTGGTGTTTTTAAGACCATATAGAATGTGGCTTCGTTGTAGAAAGTACACTTTGTCCGTTCTGTGCGCCTGGCCTTTGATAAGAAGAAACCTTCAGAGTTTGTCTACAAAGATTTCTTCTTCAAAGCTGTTGTAGGTCTTCATCCCCTTTGAGCCTGCCTAAATGCTAACACGACGAGGGGAATTGTTAGCGTATTCCAAACAGTGCGACGAGGAGCATGTTTCTGAAAAATTTATCTTCAAACATTTGTGCGTACCTTTTTGGGCAACAACTAACTTGGGTACTTTTATTCTATTCTGACGACCATGGCAGTATTGAGCGGTGTCTAGTCAAACCACTTGAACTCCACTGAGCCTTCTAGTGTGAGTGGTCTTCAACCAGTACCGCCTTTTATTCTTTTGCTGATCATGTTTTGAATCTCCTCCTGCATTGCATATCTCCATTTTTCTTCTTTAGAAGCGTCCATAAATTCTCCTGGTTCTAAAATTGCACCATTACACCTTTGCTATATATCATAAAGTGTTCTTGTGACTCTAATAGGTAAATCATCAACATCTTCATCTAGAAATTCTAGACTTTTTTGCTATACTTTCTAAAATCATTATGCAATATACTCATTAACAATTTCATATTCCTTCTATAACAAGGCCTCCAAATACAATATCCATAAATGTCATTAACCTATATATACTCATTAACAATTTCAAGGGTTTACACTAAAACACCCATTTGTGTTTCCGTTCCTCTTAATCCTATGACCACAAGCACCATGATGTCCTAGTTCTCAAACTCAAAGTAAAGTGAAAACAAGTCATCAGGAGATAGCTAACATTGAAATAAAATCTAAGGGAACACAAAGCTGCGAAAAACTTCAGCTTCTCTTGGTAGAAGAACTCCTGGCAGGGAACTCTCAAACGGCATTTACACAACAAACAACAGCCAGACTAGCAGGTTGATATCGTGTGAAAGACAAGGGGGCCAGCCTTTTAAAACTCTATGACCCCCAATTCTCGTTCCATTCTTATTGAACTAACAAATCCCCTATAACACTATGATGTTGTGATCCTTATCATCCATAACTTCATTCTAGAGTTGGCTGACATAGAACATTTTAGTTTTTCCAAACGACTTTCTGCTAAAGCTGTTTCTTTTAGCCCTATTATGCCCAAATTCTTTCACCCCTTGGCATTAACTACTTTCTTAGCACATTTCTGCAAAATATTACACTATTGAACTCACAAGTTTTATTTCTTGTTTACTTTCCTCACTCACTCATTAGAAACAATCAATATACCACACACAACTATCAAGAACGAAAAACCAATATGAAACCCATTACTGGGAAAAACAAAAAAGAACGAAAAAAACTGATATGAAATACATTACTGGAAAAACCTAAAATTGAACAAAATCAAGCATTCCACAAAGCAATTCATAGTTATAATAATAAAAATCATACCTTTAAGAGATTGAAATACCAAGATAGGGTCTGAATAATTTCAACCGAAGCAAAGAAACAACAAATTGTAAGAAGATAAAGGTGATTTTTTTGTTCTCCAATCAAACAATGGAGATGCAGAACATCTTTTTATAACGCTTAGCAGAGAAACGTGGGTTACCAATATGATAATTTTCCTCTAACATATCTTGGAGAGACTAACCTAATTAGATCTCTTCTTAGCTGATTTTCTTCAAAAACTTCCTGATTTTTCTCTAACCATCGTTCCCGCTCACTGTAGATGTGGAGAAAATTGAGCTTAGCGATTTGTTCATTTCTAAGAGAAAAAGATGGGGGGAAAAGGAAAGATTTTATTTTATGAAATGGAATATTGAAGAAATACACATGAATACACGTACGCATATACGTATATAAGGCGCTATTTCTTTTAGGAAATAAAGTGGAAGAGTGGTGACACGTGTGTGGATGAAAAATAAAGAAATAATGAAATTAAAATTTTTATATTTTTTTATGTATATAAATAATTAATAATTAAGTGATACAAATTCTTTAAAATTTTGGTTATTAAATATTTAATATGTAAATTATTAATAATTTGATATAAATTCTTTTAACGTCTAGATAGTATATTAATACCTATTATATTACATTAAAAAAGGACCTTAAACGACGGGAAAAAACTTGTGTCGCTAAAAGTACACTTTTAACGACCGGATTCATATCCCTTCGTTAAGAATTGGTCGTTAAACGTACAATTTTTTTTAGTGATATCTCCCAGTAACATAGAATTTCTGCACTCAATTTTCACCAAATCTGACACTCCAAACAAGAACTTATTCATTTGAGCCCTGGAGTCTGCAACCATGTGAGGAGCATACTTGGAGAGTTTGTTAAACTTAAGACTATATTTTTGTACCGTCATGCTTCCTTGCCTGAAATTCATGAATTCCTGAGCCTTTGCTTCTCATAATTCTATTGGAAAAAACCTATCCAAAAAGGTCTCATTAAGGCAATCCCAAGTAATAGGAGTTGTATTTTACCCCTATTTTTCATCCACCGAGTGTACCAAATATGAGCCATATATTTCAACTGGTATGATTCCAACTTAACCCGATTATTCTGAGTGACCTCCATCACCTCAAAGATATTCGTTATCTCATCCAAGAAATTCTGAGGATCCTCTCTGGTCTGCAATCCTAAGAACTCAGGCGTATTCATCCTAACAAAGTCACGGACCCTGGCTGTTATCGATCCATCATTTCCATTCACATGAGCTTGAACTCGCTGATTGTTCTGGTTGGCGACACTTAGAGCCAACATCTGAATGGCACTCTTGAATTCACCATTGGAGACTTCTTGATCTGGGACTGGAGGAGCTGCGTTTCGATTCCTATCATTAGCATTCCTGGCGTTAGCTCTACAAGGAGGCATGATATGAAACGTAGAACTTCAATTTAGAATGTAATAAGATCATACCTTATGCACGATAAGCGTAACAAGAAAATGAAGTTTTTCCTAGAACACTTCATAGTTGTCATGACCGGAGTCTAGACCCCAAACGAGACCGGCGTCGTTGACCTCTCAGAGGTCGCAAACAAGCTTACTTACGCCATTCTTACTTCGTCTAGGTTAATTTTAGTGGAAAATTTGACACTTTTTGTTTCTTAACATGCCTACTAAACATTCTACTACATACGTAATTGTTCACCATAACCATCTAACATAAGATCATCAAATGAAAAACTAGTTTATATACGATAAAGATGTACTTCAAAATGGAACCCATACATGTGCTGAACAAAATGAAAAAGAAAACTCTAGTGGAATCATACTCCACTAGCTCAATCCTACAACTAAGTAAGCTAGAATTTTAAATGGGCAAGCATCCTTGAAATCTGACTGTCCTATCATGTCCCCATGAAATGCTTGACGTCCAGATAACTGCTAGCGTTTGGATCCGTATCTCTAGCATCCTCCACCTGTCCTGCACATAAAGTTTAGAGGGTTGTTTAGTTAGTACACACTTGTACTAAGTCTGGGTATATGTCCACACACATCAAGGACATGCATGATTAGAATAGCTCTTTTCCTAGCAACAATATTAATAGCAGGGTCAAGTCAGTGGACTTGCCAAATTGAGATTAGAAAAGTGAGTGAACTTTCCCAGAATTTGGATTAGGAAAATTTTGAGCTTTCAAAATTTGGATTAGGAAAGTTATAAACCATGAGAGTAACATGCATGATCATACTGACATTTGCACAAACAACATAACACATTCATAGATTCCTTCCTATAACACATAACGTTGTTCTTACCATTCATTCTTATTCCATGAGACCTTGGAACTCTGGCCTTGACATTAGACTTTCCCAAAATGAGGGCTCAACATATTGGGGACCTCATCTAGGAGTTCTCTTTAGTAACACAGATTCTGCTTCGTTCATTCATAACGTACTTCATTGCATTTCATGTTCCTCATGGCCGCGTAAAACACTCAGTTATACTAAGATGTAGTTTAATACTTTCATCGGGTTCTTGTGCAATGACAAAGAATGGCCTAATGTCATTACTTGAATCTAACTCACCTCTTGATTATCCTATCCTAACACCTTTGGTATCATTCATTTCATTATTTGCATCATTTGAGGCTGGCCTCATTCATTTATTGGGAACTTTAACTTTAACCGACATAGATCATGTGAGCATCATGAAATCCAGTGTCACCGCAAAGAGGTGAAATCACCATCGAAAGTTACCCAAAACATGCTAGCGTACATGGGAATTGAACCTAGCCAAATCCCTATATTGTCAGTATAGGTTCGAAGACTAGGAGATATAAGGAAACCCATACCCGGCATGTCGGACAGCCTCATCTCATGACAGTTACGTGAACCTCCGCCCTTCCCGAAAGAAAGCATCACCGCTTATAGCTAGTCTATCGATGCTCAATATAAAGTTCCATTACATTCAACTCATACGTCATGGAAGCTGGCTTCTAGTACGAGGACATCATACCTCAATAGATGAATTCTCATCTCATCATTAGTATTAAGTGTGTTAATCTCAATACTTTCATTAGAGTGTTCATAGAGACTTGTCTCTTCATTAACCTTACACTCTCATAGGTCAGTACATTTTGGTAACATTTACTTAGGCTCATTTGAGATCGCTCTCATATTTTACATTAGCCTCACATCATGTTGTCACCACATTAATAAACATTAGCACATTTTCTCTTCATAGTTACTCACCCCATTTTACGTGAATGTTCATTTCATCATATGCCAATGCACTTGGCCATTTAGTGTATTTCACACTCTAACTTAACCCTTATAAGGTTTCATCATTTCATTGTTCATTTCATCATTTCTTTGTTCATTTCATTGTTCATTTCATTATGTGCGAATGCACTTGGCCATTTAGTGTGTTTTACCCTTTTATTTAACCTTTCTAGGGTTACATCATTTCATTACATACACCTCAGGTTCACTTATTTTAAAATGTATTCTAGACTTATGGGTCTATACATAAAATCCATGAGTCTTCATTCATCCTTTGTTTAAGTGATTCATATGTTCCTACGATGATGTAGTACAAAACTTATTCATCTTGTTTTTATTCCAAGATTTTGACTTCGATCTAAGTAGGCAGCATTATTCTTGAATATTTAATTCACATATCACTTATGTATCAATACAGAATTTGGGCAAGGGAACCTAGTTCAAAATCTCTTGGACAACACTTCACATTTTTCTTTTTATTTAATTCCAGTCCACGTGACATTGGGACCCTAGATCGAGCCCCAACATCACCATTTCCTTTTTAGTTCTATCCTTTGAAAATTCTCTTTCTTGGCTGAGGGGTTGTGGGATCAAACCCCCACAACCCCTTTTATTTTTTTTTAATCTATTTCTCCTTGTCTATTTCGAGTTGACTATGAGGTTGTGGGATCAAACCCCCACAGCCTCTCTTTATTTTTCTTTTATTCTCCTCCTTAAATCTACCTAAGAGGTCGTGGGTTCGATTTCCACACGCCTCCCCCTTTATTTTTCTTTTATTCTCCTCCTTAAATCTTCCTAAGAGGTCGTGGGTTCGATTCCCACAAGCCTCCCCCTTTATTTTTCATTTATTAACCTCCTTCATCTTCCTAAAAGGTCGTGGGTTCGATTCCCACACGCCTCCCCCTTTAGTTTTCTTTTATTCTCCTCCTTAATATGCCTAAGAGGTCGTGGGTTCGATTCCCACACGCCTCCCCCTTTATTTTTCTTTTATTCTCCTCCTTAAATCTGATTGAGAGGTGGTGGGTTCGAATCCCACTCCTCTCATTTTTTATTTTTTTTATTTTAAGTTACATTTTCCAGCCAATACCATGGTTTGAATCCCCTTCACCACATTTCTTTTTACTTCTTTATTTTCATGGTTTTTAACATGGTGAGGTCACGGGTTCAATCCTCCATGACCTCACTTGTTTTAATTCTTTTTTTTCAATATTTTGAACCCTCTTTGCTGACATAAATTCATCACTAGAAACTTGAAATTTTCTTTTAATTTTTCAGCATCCTTTCATCATGTTACACCTTAGTTCTTAGGAGAATTTCGTAGTGCATTTAGAACATTTTATGTGTGTTTTCATGGATTCGTTTAGACAAGAGAATATCCCTCAAATCAACAACATTTCAACTCATATGAACATCACATTTATATCAACATGTGTACATGAAATATAAGAACTATCAAGCCATTTCAAGTCCTAAACCATGAACAATAGCCATGGCAACACACACATACACACGTAATTACATTTTCGGAAACACCAACATAAGTCACATAATTCCAAACATACGTATAAACACATAATCATCACAAAAACACGTTTCATTCCTAGTTTTGTACCAGCAAACATAACCAACCTATGATTCAATAGGAGCTAGTAACAGGGACATGCAATGGGGAACAATCCTAGTTTTTTTTTAATACATTCGTCTGAACCTTAGGGGGTCTCTTGGGAAAGGGACCAAGAGGGAAGAGAAACCATACCTTTTTTATGTTAAAATATTGACTTGCTGCCCAAAATCTTCACCCAAGAACACGTCTAAGTCTCCTCAATATCAACTCCACTCGAATGACAACCTCCCTTACCCTAGTGTGCGATTAACGTTTGTGTTCTTGTGATTTCGTGTGAGTTCTTCAAGGGTGAAGAACTTTGTTTATTTTTCTGATTTTGTTTATTATTTTGGCAGAGAAAAAACGTGTGAAATAATAAGAGAGATTGAGCGTGAGAGTAGAGAGATAAACGTGAGAGAGTGGTAGTTGTAGGAGGCTTAGGAGTCTAGTTTTAGAACTTAGTCGATAAGGTTTTGTTTATTTAATAAAAATCTGATTTTTATTTTATTTTAAATCAGATAATTAATAATATTTTTTAATTAATTACATTAATTCAATAGCTTAAATAAAAAATCACTTTAATTCATTGATTCCACCTAGGTTCGAACCCGAGTGGAGCAAGACTTCACTTCAAGAGACCAATTTTGGCCCTCTCTCTCCAAAATACCCCTCCACCTTATTAATTAAATAATTAATTGTATATTTATGATAATTAAGATACTACCCTTAGCCTGGAAAATGATCATTTTACCCCTAGACCCTCCAAACCTAAGATTTTCCCTTTATAAGTCCGATAAAGACTCATTCAAGTAAATCTTTATATTCGAAATCCCTACATGGTTGGACCCAACATTTCCAAGCTCAAATAAATCCCCAAGTTATTTGTCGTGGTTGTATCAAGGGTTCTAAGGTCTGGTTCTACGCGCATCAATCCGTGTGAACCCTAGTCTAATCATAGGCATGCTTGACACATTAAGCATTTCTTATCTTATACATTTTTAGGGTTGTTTCAGTTTCCCCCACTTAGGAACATTCGTCCCCGAATGACACTACTCTTTACTAACAATAAGTAAGTCATCTATAGAACGTACACATGCATAGGTAATCCAATACTAGTTGTTTCACATTAATAGACTAAGGAACTCTTTCCTAAATTAGTCTCATCAAAGCATACAACATAAGTAAACATATAAATCATACAAATCAGCCACCAACATGATGTCTCAAACATACTAACCTCATACTAGTGCATACACACCATACACAGTCAAATACTTGAAGGACTAATTAAGGCTACTCACCCGAGACTTCACCAGAGGTGCCTTCCCCTGCACCCACAGACTTGAGTGCGAAGAACCATTGCCTCCTTGGAGCCTCTTCACTTGAACCATTAGACTTAACTCTCTCCTTCCCTTGTTCTTGACTTCTCCTAATCGCACAATCCTTCACCATGTGACCCAGTTTTCCACAACTGTAACTAGCGTTAGTGCCCATCATACACTCTCCTCCATGTAGTTTTCCACACTTCCTGCAAGGTGGTCTCTCCTAAGTTGTAAAGTTTTACGAACTTCAGGGAGTAATCCCTGACTGACATCGAGCCCTGCTTAAGGCTGATGAATTGCTCAACCTTAGCCTCCTTCATTTATCTGGGAAATAACCGCTCTAGAAAATCCATCTTTAAAAGATCCCAAGTAATAGGACCTCCTTCTAAGGCCCTGCTATCCTGCCATACTTTATTTCAGGATTGAGCTACATCCCTTAGCTGGTAGGATGCCAACTAAGACTTCTCCACTTCTGCTATCTTGGGCCATCTGTACCAACATTTTCCTTACTTCTCCATCTGTCAGCCCAGCTGGGTTAACAGGCATCTCTATTCCAGCAGCTGGAGCCTGGGAAGGAACCTGAATTACCCCAGCAGTTGCTACTCCAATCTCTTCGCTTGCTTTTCTCCTTGTATTCATCTTTTGGGGACTTCAAGAGTTGATGTTAGATATGCTCTTAACACCAAGAAATCCTCCATTAGAGAAGGCACGATAAGATTAGAAGAAGGGAAATTTTTCCTACACATCATGCAGTCTCTAATCCAGGATAGTGGTGCACTTCACTACCATGACTTAGAAACTACTCAATAAGATTGATGTGAACTTATTGTCCTCGGAATTTAACCTAGCGCTCTGATACCAACTTGACAAAAAAACACTCTATTTGCCTAACGCGTTTGATTAGTTGTTTGTTTATAGTTTTGGCAAAGAAAAAAAGGTGAGAAAGAATAAGAGAGATTGAGTGTGAGAGTGGAGAGATAAATGTGAGAGTGTGGGAGTTGTAGGAGGCTTAGGAGTTTAGTTTTGGGACTTAGTCAATAAGGTTTTGTTTAATTAATAAAAATCTGATTTTTATTTTATTTTAGATCATATAATTAATAATAATTATTAATTAATTACATTAATTCAATAGCTTTAATAAAAAATAACTTTAATTCATCGTTTCCACCTAGGTTTGAACCCGGGTGAAGCAAGACTTCACTTCAAGAGCCCAATTTCAGTTCTCTCTCCACAAAATACCCCTCCACATTATTAATTATATAATTAACTGTATATTTAGGGTAATTATGATACTATCCTTACCCTTGAAAAAGACCATTTTACCCCTAAACCCTCAAAACTTAAGATTTTCCCTTTTTAAGTTTGGTAAAACTCCTTCAAGTAAATCTTCGTATTTGAGATCCATACATAGTTGGACCCAACCTTTCCAAGCTCAACTAACTCCCCAAGTTAGTTGTCTTTGTTGTAGAAAGGGTTCCGAAGTCTGGTTCTACAGGCATCAATCCGTGTGAACCCTGGTCTAATCATATGCATTCTTGACACATTAAGCATTTCCTATCTTAGCCATTTTTATGGTTGTTACAATAGTCTCTCTCTCATTAGTTGTGGTCACTTCACACCAATGAAAATGACTCTACTTAGTTCGTCTTTTCAGACATCCTAGGACACTTAAACCTAGTGCTCTGATACCAAGTTTGGCACGCCCCAAGCTACCAAGAGACGCGAACACAAGACCTAGGACCACAAGTGATCCCAAGATAACCCTGTTGGCATGATCATGAGCATAATAGATATAATAAACTGAATGCGGAAGCTAAATCATAATTTGAAATGATAAGATAGGGAATACCCATATTCTAAAACTGAAATAAATAAAATAATGATGAGTTTAATACAAAGAAGTTATTAACTCAATACTAAGTTGAAACTAAATATGTCTGGAAATAGCTTGTAAATTGACTAGAAATGCTGGGACAGGCCCTAGCTAAGTGTAGCAAAAATTGAAACAAAAGGACTAAATACTGAAAAGAAACTCATGATTATTGTCCTCAAAGAATAAGGAATCACCACTGAATCTGCTAACTGGAGATCAGAAATCGATCTAAGCGCGATTTGGATGCTTAGAACTTGAACCTACGTCATGAGAACATGTAGCGCATGCATGCGTCAATATTTGAAGGTACTGAGCATGTAGGGTAGAGTAAAGTTGAAATAAAACATAACTGAACAATCACAAAAGCAAGTATAATAATTGAAAAATGATATATATACTCAATTCTGAGCTAACTGGATGCAATGACCAATTTTATAACATGCTGAGACTGGATACTAACTTATTTGTAAATATTGTTAATGCAAGAGAGTCTGAATTAAATGTGGGAGCTACTAATAACCGATAATAAAATCACATGAGCTAAATGTGGAGTTCAATGTATATGCCCCATCGAGAGTACCCAATATACCTTGCTAGAGGTATAAAGACATGCTGGAGTGATTAGTAAACTGATGCCCACAGAGGGGACTTACAACCTACTTGGCTAGTAGTTCTGGGACTAAGTAGGTACGCTGAACCCTAGTCCAACTCGGTATTATGCTACTCCCAATGATATATGTAGTTAACTGATTATGACTGATTTTTTGTAAATACTGGATAGCTCAAAATGAATGTGCAGACTAAGAATGCAATAATTAATCTGATAATGATGCATTAATAATCGAGGCATGTATATCTAAAGTAACTGAAATGCCTAACCTAGCATGTGTAACTCAAGAACTAAAGAAATACTTAGCTAAGGTTCTGAAATCCATGTGATAAACTGAATAATAACTTTACGATCTAATTTGGAACATATATTTAACTAATTTATGATAGTTTGCTATAATTCTAGAAACCCTAGGTCTAATCATGATAAGAGAATCTAGAACTGACTGAAACTAGGGATCTAATGGATGAAAGGAACCCACTAGTGAAATCCCGTATACTTGGTGATGAAATTCATCGAAATATATATATTTTGGGGCTAGAACTTATGAAACCTTGTTGCGTTTTTGAAATAGGGTTCTTGACCTTTTTCTCTATTCTTGCTTCCAATTTTGCTAAGTTTTGATTTATGATTTTGAATTAGGTAAGTTTTAGTTATGTTTCTAGGCTTAAACTTACTAAAATATATTGATTTAAGATCAAAAAGACGTATCATAGGGTTTAAATGAAGTAGGAAAAGATCAAAAGACCCTTGATTTAATTGTTGTCAAACCAAATGACGACCTGGACTGAGGGGCCGTCGTTCAATCAACAAAACGCCATTTGGGTCTGTAGGTTATGTCTCTTCGATAGAACTTTACTAATACGGACATAACATTTTACTCAGATGTCTCTATGGAAAGATAATTTAATTATCTATCATTTAATAGGTCATTTGACATCTAATTTTTTAGTACTAAGATTTATGATCAATTGAAATTTACCCAACATCATTTCCCCCTAATTGTCTACTAATTTTCACCTATGGTCATACCTATGGACCATAGGTCGAACGACGGTCTGTGCTGGTCAATTGTGGTTCTTATAAGAGGCTGGTATAAATGGGTGTTGATCAACGGACACAAACTACGGACCGTAGTCTGACTTATGGACCATAGGTTTGTCCATGGAATGACACTTTGTCAACTTTTTGGGGCTGCGTCATGGGAGAGTTTCAGTCACAAACGACGGATGTGTAATATGGGCGTAGGTCAGACTACGTTCCGTCGATAGGATCGCTGATTGTACCGCAGTTACTGAAAAGCTTATTTTTGATCTGTTTTAGATACGGGCTGTTACATTTATAAAGAGTTGTGACTTTACAAAAGTTGCGACTCGTATGAATAGTTGCGAGTTTTATGAAAAGTTATGACTTTTATGAAAGGTTGTGCCCTTTCGGAAGGGTTGTAACTTTTCCAAAGAGTTAAGACCTTCCCCATAAGACACAATAATTATTTGTTCACATTATCCTTTGTTTTTTAAAAATAGAGGGATTTCATCTCATTTTAAAACAATGAAAATTATAAGCTTCTTTTCTGCACAATTAATTATTATCTTTGTATCAACTCACTGCTGAGTAGAATCATTCTATCTTGAGAGGATTTATTCCTTTAAACCTCGGGTACTACAGGGAAGTAATTTCCTTAAGGGACATTGTGAATTCAATGAGATAAATTTCTTCCTTTCTCTTATCATTATATTACAGATCATTGTATGTTTGTTTTATAGTTTATTGTTTATGTTTCTTTAAAGTTATTGTAATAAGTATTTGTTAGTAAATATTAAATAACACACATTAATTGAGGACTCACACAATTTTTACTACTAAAATTGTAGTTTCAAAATGAATTTCATCACTCTGGTATGCTGATTTATAGAAGCTCCATAATAAACTTATTATTTTTTTGTAATATTTTCCCTTCCAAGCATATATAATAAGTTGAATTATTGTCCTATATTATACATTCTTCCGTTAATTTTTCATTTTAATAATTACTTATGATACATTTAAATGGGGAAATTTAAAATGATATATGTAAAACAAAAAGTATGGTTGAACATTCTACATGTTAAAATTAGAATATTTGTTAATGTTTATCAGTCCTTAAAATTTATTATCACATCTTTAATCATTACTTATTTATTGTAAAATTTAATAACGTCGGTTGATGATCATTTGATTTCCCAAAAAATAACAAATAGTAACACTTCTTGGCAGCAAAATGACTAAATATAAAATCATATTTAAGATGATTGATTGAAGTATAAATGATAATATGTTATAATTATCATCTTCCTTAGCATTATTAATGTTTGTTAATACATAATCTTCTATGTAAGATAATATAATATTTTAGTTTTAATAATACGTAGATTTTAAGTATTATTTTATAAATTTCATGATATTAAATTTCCACGCTAGGCGGGGGTTATTGTACTAGTTTCACATAAAGAAAAAGAGTTTGAGCTTCACTTAGCTCCGAACTGAAGATGTGTGTGCCACCCCTTTGCCAGTTGTCCAACTTCCTTCACATATTCCTTTATTTTTTTGATCTTTTTTTCTTTACTAAGTTAAATCGAACACATATTTATATAAAAAAGAATCCTAGGCTCTCTTACGTGGCTCCACCACAGGAAAGAATTTTCTTTTAAATTTATTTATTTTCAAAACTAGCCTTCCTCTTTCATGAAAAGATGTGACTTTCATGAAAAATTGTGACTTTGATAAAGAGTTGCGACTTTTATTAAAAATTGTGACTTTAATGAAGAGTTGCGACTTTTATGAAAAGTTGTGACTTTTATGAAAACTTGGTACTCTAATGCAGAGTTGTGACTATATGAGAAGTAATAACTTTTACCAAAGGTTGTAAAATTTTTGAAAGGTTGCAACTTTACCATATAGTTGTAACCTTTTCGATAAGGCACAATAAATAATTCTTCACACTATCTTTTCTTGTCTATAAGTAGATTGATTTCTTTACAATAAAAGTTTTGATCTTCTTCTTCTATTGCAGCAAATTGAATATTTGTGTACATTACTCCCGTACAGTGAATTACTGACACCATTACTTTATTATCAATAAGTTGGTGAATAAAATTGTTTCATCCTAAGAGGATTTATCCTCGATAACCTCTGGTATTGGAGGAAATGGCGGTTGATTTTTATACATTGTACTTCAGTTGAACTAAGGTTTTTCCTGTTGGCGTATTTCATTTCTATTTTTAGATGTAGGTCCTGATATGTTTTGTAGCGTGCTGTTTCGGACTATGTAATTTATACTTATAATATTATTGTTATATTTTTGAGAATAATAATGTTAAACTCTACTAGTATATGTACTCGTGCGTTGCACAAAGTGAAAAACAAATCATATGTTGAGTTATATTTTGTAAGGAAGAAAGAAATTAAATAACCCAAATATTAAACTAAAAACAATATAGAATATTTTGGAATTATTTTAATCATAATGTAAAGTTGTTATGCGGTCCCAACAGTAATGTTTTTTTTATAGTTTTCACAAACACACACAATATAAACTATCGTATACAATATAAACTATCGTATATGTTTAATACTTTCTTGATTGTTATTATTTTTTATAAGAAGATTCTATTTCTAGTTCACCACTTAAAAATACATACACACACATAAATATAATATAAACTATCGTATATGTTAAATACTTTGTTGATTGTTATTATTTTTTATGAGAAGATTATATTACTAGTTACCACATAAAAATACATCTAGTGAATTATAGAAAAAGTTAAAATAAAATTAATTGCAAGAGTAATAAGAAAATGTCACGACCCAAATCGGATCGCGACTGGGACCCAAATCAATGAGGACTCACGCCTCCTCATCATACTCCGTTGGGAATTAGTGTGATTAAGATTGAGTCTAGTACATATTTCACCAGATCTCAGTATATTATTTACCTGTGTCGGTACGTGACACTGTTACCGCTCCCTTCCAATCTATCGTGTCGGTATACGTGACACTCGGCCTCTCGCTCCCTCATATTCTAATCCTTGTACCCCTGGGGGGCGGAGAGTAGGAATTAACATTTTTCCGCGCCTATCCATATACTAATCCTTGTGTCGGAACGTGACACACTCGATCCTCATATTCTATCGCTGGACCGGAACCGTGGAGAACCCACCCGATCCATATTACTATCCCTGGTGTCCGGAACGTGACACTCCTCCTCCTCATATTCTATCCGTTGTCACCGAAACGTGGCACCCGATCCAATACTATTCCTGTTGTCGGAAACGTGACCACTCCGATCCTCATATTCTATTCTATCCTGGTACCCGAGTAAACGTTGCCCTGCCCCGTCCCCTAATCTCACTACTGTTCGTTCATTAAGCCTTCTTTTTATACCAAGGCCAATTATCATTAACAAGTAGATTAGGGTTGCTTCAAGATTTCAGATTCAATAGCTTCATCATGCTATTTCATCACAATCATATATATATACTATAATATATATATATAAATATATATATAATATATATCCAAATAATCTATATATCTATATATATTCATCTATATATATATAAAAATCAATCTGCATACACACATTTAACATTATCAAGACTTAATAAACTACCCAACACCTATCATTCGCTATAAGAGTTTTCTCGAATAGTGTGAAACACCATAACCTACCTCCCCGAAGACTATTGATCAGCAAGAATTTCCCAAGCCTTGTGTTTTCCTCTTCTGTTTGATTCTCCCTCGTTCTCCTCGTTCGATCACTCTCTCTCTCTTGCTGTTCTTTTTTTCTGTTTCTTATTCAAACCCATCTTTCTTGTTACCCTAATTAATCATATCATTAAGTTTAAAAAAGAATGGCATCTAGAATTAATCCACTAATTATCTTAACTTACCTCTTTTACCTTCAAGTATTTAGACTTATTAACATTACCCCTTTACTTTAATAATTAAAGCAGGACTAGTCCAAACGGCCCTTAATTAATTAATCAGAAATCCGACCACCAAGGCCTGGAATTTACGCAGCCCGTGACGGCCCCGTCGTGCCTGCGACGGGGCCGTCCTGCTGTCCTTCCAAGGGGCAGACCCTGATTTTGTTAAAAGTCTTGTGACGGCCCGTCATGCCTGAGACGTCCCATCCTGCCATTTCCCTCGTGGCGTGTCAAAGAGTCGATTTTCAGGACCCCCAATTTCATAATTTCTAATGTCCCTGGGACCGAAACCGCTCCACTATGGTCCGTCGTTACCGTGAAGGTCCGTCTGTGGCAATCCGTTGCCTCTGCCAGTTTTTCCAGAAATAAACTCCTGCTCAAACGACTAAACATGGGTCGTTACATAGATTACCAATTTACCCTCGTTCGTCCTCGAACGATCACGAGAAGAAAACAAGAGTGAAAAGGAAATACCTAGGGCTCTGTAAACATATGTGGGATATCTGTCTTCATATTGTCCTCCTTCTCGCAAGTAGCTTCTTCAACCGGTCGATGATTCTTCCCATTGCAACCTTGATGGATGCATCTCCCTTGGCCTCAAACTTGCTAACTTCTCTATCTAAAATACAACAGGCTCTTCCTCATAAGACAATTCTCATCAGGCCAAAACTGAATCCTCCACACCACGGATAATGTCGTTTCCATCCCCCATGGTAATCCTTTCAAACATCGACACAGCTTGGGCATACCGTGATTAACATCCGTAGAGTGCTGGAGGCAAAGCTAATTCATAAGCCACCTCCCATACTCGCTTTAGAACTCAAAATGGAACCAAGATCCTGGCTAAAGCTTTCCCTTTTTACCAACCCCGCATCACCCCTTTCCATTGGCGAAAACTTTCAACAAGACTTTTTTGACCCTCCATGAACTCTAAGTCCTCTAACCGTTCGTCTGCATATTCTTTTTGCCTACTTTGACTTTGCGGCTGCTAAGCTTTTTTCTTGAATGGGTTTCACCTTTTCTAAACGAGTCCCTCAAAAGGTCAGTACCGCCAAGTCTAACCTCGACTGCCCAAACCAACCAATGGGGACCTAACACTCTACCCTCCGTGCTTCAAATGGAGCCATGTCAATACTCCCAAAACTTCGCATGATAGCTTTATTGTATGAAAACTCCGCTAAGGGTAGCAGTTATCCCAATGGCCAGACCGAATTCTATCACACATGCCTAGAGCAGATCCTCCAACACTTGAATCATTCGCTATCAGACTGACCGTCGGTCCTTAGGATAGGAACGCAGTCTAAGATCCAACCTAGTACCTAATTAATCCGCCTGCAATGTTCTCCAAAACTTAAGAAGTAAACTGCCTACCTCAATCTGATATTATGACATGGAACCTCCATCAATCGAACACTTCTGAGATGTAAGTTTGGGCTACACTAACTTCCTCTGCATTATAAGTCACCTTGACCGAATGAATGAGCAGATTAGTCATTGTCCACAATTACCCAAATAGAGTCAACTTCCCCAATGTCTTTCGAAGACAACCACGACGTCCATTGCATTTCTCCCACTTCCATTCAAGGGGAATGGGGCATTCTCTACAGTGTTCCTCCGGCCTCCGTGTGTTCCATACTTTACTTGTTACAATTTGGACATTTGGCTAAATCCACAATATCAAGCGCTTCATTCTACTCCACCCAAAAGTTGTTTTGCTTTAGGTCACGGTCATCTTGGTTGCACCCGGATGTATCGAATACCTTGAACTAGGAGCCTCTTTCGAATAGTAGGTGATAAATTCAACGACGCGGGGTACACATACCCTTTCCCTTAATCCTCAAAACACCTTCCTCATTTGATTGTCTCTTCTTTTATGCCTCTCCTTCAACACTTTATCTCGATCCCCGAGTCATTTTTTCATCATTAAACTGCTTTCCTTAATCTTGTCAAGAAGAAGATCTTGCCTCCACACAAGCTAAAACTCGCTCCCTTCTCATTTACTTCTAATCTCATAAGGGTCGTTAGCCATATCTGAACTTCTCTAGCCAATGGGCGTCTAGAAGGGCTTGCCAGTGAGCTAGACTTCCATGCTTCTTCCCGCTTTCTACTTAAAGCATCCCGCTACAAAAACAACATTCGCCTTCCCCGGATTATACAAAATTAGTGATGTCGTAGTCCCCTTAAGTAGTTTCCAGCCATCTCCTCTGTCTCAAGTTCAAATATTCCGGAGTTAAGACATACTGTAGGCTCCGATTAGCCGTATAGACCGCCCCTCACACTTAACCCATATAAATCGTGTCTCCATTGCTTTAAATCAAACACCACGGCCTCCAACTCCACTGCGCCACTCTAAATCACAATGGGTCTGATAATTAGCGTTTCATGCCCCTGTTAATAATTGCCGTCGAACATAAGCAATCGCATTTTTCACATCCTTGCACTGCTTACTTGTACCTCAACCACAATAGTAGGCATCACCAATAAACAATGAATTGTTCCCTCCACTCTGGCAAGGTAAAGGATGGTGGCGGGAGTCACAGAGGTCTTGAGCTTCTAAAAGCTTTCCTCACACTCATCTTACATACAAATGAACATTTTTCGTAGTCAAGTTCGTCGTTGGGAAGCAATAGAAAGAAATCCTCCCTTGACAATCGGCGGTTAGCTTAGCTTTACCCAACAAACTCCTTATTTTCCTGACACTATAGGTCTTTACCCATTTTTAAAACTACTTCGTCTAGAAGGATCCACCATCACCCCATCCTTAGAAACCACGTTTGCCCCAAGAAGGACACTCATTTAGCCAAAACTCACACTAGAGAACTTGGCATAAAGCTTTTTCTCACTCACATTTGTCCCCAATACCATTCTTTAAATGCTTCCTATGTTTCTCCTTACTTTTACCGTATATCAGTATATCAATCAATAAATGACGATCACAAAGATCCAATATGGCTTAAAATCCCGTTCATCAAACTCATAAACACAAGCAGGGGCATTTGCGTAGACCAAAGACATCACTACAAATTCGTAATGCCCAGACCTGGTTTCTAAAAAGTAAGTCTTTCGTCATATATCCGTTTGCCCGTATTTTTCAGTTGTGATATCGGATCTCAAGTCATCTGTAGAGAAGACACAATCCCCTTGTAACTGATCGAACAAGTCCATCAAATGGGGATAGGTACTTGTTCTTTATGGTTACTTTTTCACGCTTGCCGAGTCTATGGCACCTCCCGAAACGTAAACTCCCATCCTTCTTCTTCACAAACAAAACCGGAGCACCCCAAGAGATGCCTTGGTCTAATAAGCCCTTTACTTAACCAACTTCTTGACGTTTGGGCTTTTAACTCTTTTAACCAACTCCGCGGGAGCCATTTATAAGGGTGTAATGAAATGTGCAGTACCCCTGTTTCAAATAATAAGAAGTAAGAATCCTATCTGGTGGCAACCAGAAATCTGCGGGAACACAATCCAGAAACTCACGGACCCCACCTAACCCCTCAATGCGAAGGACTTGGGTATGGTCAATCCTTGAGATGTGCCAGAAGAAAGCTAAACACCTCTTTACTAAAACTAAACCCATTTTCTTAGCCACGAAAAGGAGAGATAACGCACCGGATTGGAAGTGTAAGTCACCCCTCCCACATATACGGATCTGTCTCAGGCTTGGGCTAACTCACCCGTTTTAAGCATTACATCCAAGATCGCAAATTTGCGGAGAAAGCCAAGGTCATACCCATAATTACATCCATCACAATCACCATTTCTAAGATATAACCAAATCTACAAAGTGGTCTCCCCACAAAGTTCACCAAACAAGACCTTATACTTTGTCCCTAACCACAGACTCACCCACCGGAGTAGAAACACGAATAGGCCTAATCAAGTATGCACATTAAAATTTAGACCATTGCAAATGAGAAGATACATAAAAAATGTGGAATCCCCAGATCACACAATCGGAAGCCAGCAATCACAACCAGAAGATACCTTGATGACAGCATCATATGTCTCCGCCGTCCGCATCTCCCAGGGAAAGCATAACATGGGGGGCCCCATTTACTTGTCTGTCTGTCCGTTTCCCCCACCATGTTTGTGTTGTAGTGGCTCCAGTTTTGCCCATCACCACCCCCCGGCCGTTTTGGGTGACCACCATTACCTATCCATCATTCCAACCCACTCCCGTCTGTCCTAATAACTAACTGCCTCTACCATGACCACCCCCTCTGCCCTCTAGCTCATTGGGGTTCTCTAACTCTGTTTCGGACAATACCCCATCTTGATATGCCAGTTCTCGTCCACACCCTACACTCTCCGGATTCAAGCAATAGGTCTCTCAGAGAAGTGTTGGGCTGGTCCGAGGTGGACCTCCAACTACATTCTGTAGTGAAGACCTAATGTTGGTCGAACTGAGTAACCCTCCGGAACCCTGTCCTCTAGAGTAAGAACCATTAAACTCACCTCCCTTTCGAAACCTCTTTTGATGCGTCCGATTCCATGGGTGCATTATCTGGCTTCACTCCTTTCCACCTCTCCACGAAGTCTACTAAACCACTTCTTGAAAAGATTTTCGCTGTGGCTGCTACTTGTAAAGCTGAAATTTCCAACTCTATCTCAACCCCTTCTCACAAAATGGCGAATCCTCCATTGTGGACTGAAACAAGTTGGTGGCCTATCTTGGATATGCACGAAACTTAGCCTCATATGCATTGACCACGAAATCCTACCTTGCTCAAGGCCAAGAACTCATAACCCTTTTCCGATCCCTCAAGGTCGGGGGATTATACTTCTCCCATAAACAAGCTAGATATGAGGCCCAAGTCATAGGTGGTGCCTCTGTTTGTTGACACTCACCTGTGACCACCACCACATTTTGGCGTTCCCTTGAACTGATAACTCACGAACTCAACACACCAAGCCATTCTACTATCCCTCTTGTGTGTAGCTCATGACCAATTCACCAGGAAATCGTAAGCATCCTCAGATTCCTTTCAACCCCGGGAAGACTGGAGGTTCAATTTCAAGAACTTACTGAAAAGTTCATGCTGATCATTGTTGGTTCATATAAAATAGGCCCATAATCCAGGCGTTTAAACGATCCTATTAACATGAGCATCTATACAAGGGGCCCCATAGTGGCTGCATGTTTACCCTCTGACCCCGGAGGTTTGGTGCATAAAACACTGTGGTGGCCTACCCTGATCAACAACCCCACTAAGATAAGCGGATCAAAACCTGATTGATCATCTCTGGGGTAGGTTTGTGGTGGGCATTTCCCCTCCCTCATTTTGTACTTGTTCATTCTCCCCATCATCCCCCCCTTCTCTGCTTATTATTTCCTCAGTCGTGGAGGATTCACTCCGCCTCTAGTAACTGAATGGGCTAAGGCTGCTCGTCCTCTTCCTAGAGGACTTCCTCGCTACGACCTCTACCAACAACGGCTCTTTGCCCGTTGTTTCCTTCTCTGTCTCGAGCTAACAAGCCCCAGCGGCTGGCTTAGACGGCACCCTGTTTCACCGGTTGCCCTTGGCGTTGGCGTAGTCGCTGCTCTATTTTCTACCATCTGCGAAATCGAGTGAAGATGGTCATATACCAATTTGTAAATCACCTAGATAAACCAATTGGATTCAGTAATAGCACGAAAGAAAGAAAAGAAGAATGGAATTTTCCTAAAGTCTTATAGCCTCTCAATAAGATAAATGCCGTCCCCTACCTTCCTTAGACGTCTACTAAACCCTGTTCTTGTGTGATGAGACCAACAACCTAATGCTCCTGATACCAAGTTTGTCACGACCCAATCGGATCGCGACTTGCACACCACACTTATCCTCCGAATGGCGAACCAACCAATCTAACCACCTTAAACATTTCAATGTAATATCACGAAAGTAATGCGGAAT
This sequence comes from Solanum habrochaites, assembly GCA_027704765.1. Lineage (NCBI taxonomy): Eukaryota > Viridiplantae > Streptophyta > Magnoliopsida > Solanales > Solanaceae > Solanum > Solanum habrochaites. Next base: position 39,404,128 of record JAKWJA010002492.1, on the reverse strand, counting down.
ACGTAAATTCATTAATAAAACCGATTCAAGAATTCTAATTCAACACCATTCAACATCTATATTATCCCCAAATCTGGAAGTCATCACCACAAAACAGCATGATCAGATTACTAACTAAGAGTAATTCTAACACTAAAATAAAACAAAAGCTAGTCCATGTCGAACTTCAAGGCCAATCAAAACATGAGGAAGAAGATCAGTCCAAGCTAGAAGCGTTCTCACCCCTGAAATTCGGTGTAATGAAGACTGGCTAAGTCGCGGTTGAGTTGAAGACGACGGTGCGTTTGATGCACTCCCAATAACCAAGAAGAAAACTAAAAGTAGGGGGGTCAGTACAACACAAGTCCTGAGTAGGTTCTCAATCATCGGCCAATCAAATAGAAAATAGTATATAATCAAGTAACATCATAAAAATCAACGAATATCCTTAGAATGCAGCATTTACAATTACCATAATCCTTGGTTCCAAACAGACACCAAGCACATCATTAGGACTCACGGGCCTCCTCATCATACTCATTTGGGAATTAGGTTCATTGATTGAGCATATTAAACATCTTTCAAGATTCCATTATCTTATTTATCACTTCTCGTGTCGTACTGACACCCGCTTGCCCTAACATCTACGTGTCGGTACGTGACACTCCGCTCCTCATATTATATCCTGGTAACGGGAACGTTCACCCGAATCCTATACTATGCCCTGATGTCCGAAGTGACACTTGCCGATCCTCATATTCTAATCCTGGTACCCGGAACGTGGCACCCGATCCATATACCTATCCTTGTGTCGAAACGGGACCCTCCGATCCTCATATTCCCTATCCTGTTACCGGAACGTGGCCCTGATCCATCATACACTCCTATTGGTCGGAACGTGACACTCCGATCCCACTATTCTAATCCTGGTACTGAACTGGCACACCCGATCACCCTAATCTCCACTACTTCGTCATTAAGCCTTCTTTTTATACCCAGGCATTATCATTAACAAAGTGATTATGGTTTCTCTTCAAGATTTAAGGATTCAATAGCTTCTCATGCTTATTGTCATCAAATCATATTTATATAATCTATATATATATATATATACTCCTCATCTCTCTTCCGCTCTCTCTCTCTCTCTGCTCTCTCTCTCTCTCTCTCTCTCTCTCTCCCCCCTCCTGCCCTCCCCCGCCTTTCCGCCTCTCGCCGCCATTCCTCCTCCTCCTCCTACCCCCACACCTATCCTCGCTATTAGAGTTTACTACAGCATAGTGTTAAAAAAAACCATCACCTACTCCAAGCCCCCGAAGACTAGTGATCAGTCAAAAATTTCCCAGCCTTTTTTGTTTCCTCTTTCTCCGTTCGAATTTCCCTCTTTCCTCGCCTCTCGTTCGAGTCCTCCTCTCTCTCTTTTTCTTTGCTGTTCTTTTTCTTTTTCCCTCAAAAAAATTAAATCACCAACAAACAAACAAAACTCTTTCTTTTAAAACCCTATTATCATATATTAATTTAAAAGATGGCACTAATAATCCCACTATTAAACTTAAGTTTACCCCTCTTTTAAACCTTTCAAGTATTTAGACTTATTAACATTAACCCATTACTTTATATTAAACAGGAAATAGTCCAAAACGCCCCTTAAATTAATTAATCAGATATCCACCCCGCCTGGGATTACGCAGCCCGTGACGGGCCGTCGTGCCTGCGACGGTCCGTCCTGCTGTTCCGTTCGCAAAAGGGTCAGACACCTGATTTTTTGTAAAAAGTCTTGGGTGATGGCCGTCATGCTGAGACGGTCCGTCCTGCCATTTTCGTCTTGGCCGTTGCGAGAGCGATTTTCAGTACCCCATTTCCGAATTTTCTGATGTCAATGGACGAGACCCTCCACGATCGGTCCGTCGTCACCCACCACCGTGAACGGTCCGTCGTGTCATCCTGTTGCCTCTGCCAGTTTTTCATATAAAATCTGCTGCGCAAAACGCCTAAACAGGTCGTTACAAAAAAAATTTATTAAATTTTGTATTGATTTAGTAAGGTGATCAATTAATATAAATCAATTATATTTAGCATAACGATAAATTAATATGCACTAATTATATTTAGTATAATAATAAACTGATATTCATCAATTGACTTTTTATTGTTACGGTTTTTTTTAGAATAAATATAAGAACTTTGACTAAAAATTTATTATATATTTTTTTATTTCTTCTCTTCCTCCTGCTCCCATCCTTGCGCTTTGTCTCTTTTCTTTTCCTTTTTCCCCCTCGCTTTTTCCTCCCCCTCTCCGCTTTCCTCTCCCTTCTTGGTTTTGACCATTCCGTTCCCTCCCCCTTTTGCCCCCTTCCCTCTCCCTTATCGCCCTTGCCCCGCGGTCTCCCCTGCCGTCCCTCTCCACGCCTTCCCCCTTTTTTCTCGTCTCCTCTCTTGGCTTCAGTCGTGCTTGCTGGTCTCGTCACCCCTTCTCCCTCTGCCTCCCTTTTCACCCCTTTTCCCTCTTCTTCTCGCTTTTTCCCTCCTCCCCCTCCGCCCCCCTCCTCTTCCTCTCATCCTCCTCCTCTGTCCTCCCCTCCCGTCTCAGTGTCTGTTTATCCTCTTTTCCTTCGTCTCCTCGCCCTGCTCCTTTTCCTTTTCCGCCTCTGATCTATTTACATCTTAAAATACTTTTTGTTAATTATACAAACAATTTTGAATACTTTTAAAAATAAAATTAATTGCAAGAGTAATAAGAAAATTATTAAAGTTTTATGATTTAGTAAGGTGATTAATTATAAATTAATTATATTTAGCATAATAACAAATTAATATGCAACAACTATATTTAGTATAATAATAAACTAATTTCATCCATTCACTTTTAATTTTCATCTTTTTTTTAGATTAAATATAAGAAAATTGACTAACACATTTTAGTATATTTTTTTTTTAAAAGGCGGGAGGAAGGAATTAGGTATTTTTTTTTTATCATATTATAATGTAAATAATAATTTATAGTAATTTTGCGTATAATTTTTCAAAATATAAAAAATATTTTTAAGAAAAGACTATGAAATTCATATAGTCTTATTTGATATTTGAAAATGATTCAATTATTTTTTAAACAAAATACTGAATATTGACTGTAGAGAATAAAATTTCGCGTCCTACAGAAACAATAATTAAACGTCAAATTATAGCCACAATCAGTTTTATTAATCCAATGCGAGTGTTTAAACATCTCTATAGTCCTCTGAATCCGTTTTTTCAAATATAACTTCAAGGGTTGTAAAGTCTTGTTTCTTTAATCTATGATGAACTGACCCTCTGACTTTATGCTGGATCTTGACTTTTATTTGAATTCAAGGGTTTCGAGCTGTTTCTTGACAGAGGGGTTTGGAGTCTTGATCATTCTTAAACTTGAATGCTTTGAATTTCTTAAACTTGTATCTTTGTAGAGAATTAAATGGTGTTTTTTACCACGGAGTTTTCTCTAGCTTCTTGTTTTAGAATTTTCTGTCGATTTTCTAAAATAAAAGAGGACCGCTATTTAATAGTTTTAGAAATATAGGGGAGTTGCGATGGGAATGATTCAGTCCCAGCCAATCAGATTTTAAGTGATAATGACATAATTGGCTTTATGGAGCGGCCTTGTCATTTTGATACAATGTCATGATTCTTGGATTTTTCTTATTTGACTTGGCATGCCACATCACTGCACATGTGGCGCAAAGATGGGCCTCTTGAGTAAGATGTGATTGAGTTTAACAAATGGGTTCATTCGATGAGCCGCAAATAATTAATTTAGACCTTAATTAAATCAGTATTTATGGACTTAAATGTATTTAAAGTCAATTATATCAATCCACAATAATTTATTTGGATTAATATATTTATGAATTCAATATAACCGAATCATTTTATAAAATTTATATTTAATAAATTTTAAATGATTACAATTCCCCTGCCTTCAGTCTTTTTTCGAGAATATTTTACTTTTAGAGACTAGCTTGAAGCATTAACCGGTTACTAAATCACCTTAGTTAAAAATATATTATAATTGAATTAACAATTGTAAATCTCTCATTTTTCGTTCTCACAAATATTCTATATATATATATATATATATGAAAAATATATATATATAAAGGATGTGTAATTCAACTGAGGAATTGAATACTACTCAATTCATTTTCCTATATATGGTTTTAGTGCCCCAAACCAAAAAGGACTTATAATTCACTAGGAATGTGTAATCCGACTACTCATTTCATATTCATAATTGTTGTTATATGCCCAAGCCAAAAAGACAATTGTAATTGAACTGGGAGAAGAATTTTTAAATTCCAACCATCATGGGAATTTATAAATAATCATTTGTCCATAATTTTATCCTTCACACAGTTACAGATTGTGAGCCTAACGACGAAAAGGCATCCATACTCAAGGTAAAGTTTCCTCCCTTTTTTATTAATTTTTTCTCACTTTTTTATAGCTTGAACATGTCTGTTAAAAAATTCATATTTCATTGTAGAAAAATCACAATCGTGAACCATTTGATTTTTCATAAACTTAGAGTCCTTTTCGATCTCTAATATCCCAAATTCCAAAATTTAATCCCTTCAGAATCTTTTCTAGAGAATTTTTTGAAGTTTAGCTTTACATTTTAAATTCTGTCATACTAAAAATTGCGTCACTTTTTTACAGGCCTGACTGTCCTCGTAGAAAATTCATTCTCATTGTAGAAAAAAAAATTAAAATAATGAACCTTTTATTTTTCAGACACTAGACTTTTCGATCTCTAAATATCCCAAAATTCAAAATTTAAAATCCTTCAGAATCTTTCTAGATAGTGTTTTTTGAATTAGCTCTAGATTTTTTCCATGCAATAGTTTTCAATTTGGTACTTACTGAAAATGTCGTGTTTTGACGGAGGAACACACGAAATCACACAATCCAGAGTGATGATTCCAATCTTCCGAACTAGAATAACGTTCTACAACATATCCAGATTCAAGCTTTAATACCCCTTTCTGGGCCTCAAACATCTTGACGGGTAACAGTCTCTCCTTCACTTGTATAATCCTCCTTCTTCTTTTTTTTGTAGTTCCACAAAAGAAATTTTATATTTTACGGAGCTACATAATGGAAAGATTTATCACATAAAATGTGTTTAACGTCCATGCCTTAAAAAATAAATAAATAATACTATCAAGGTGTTCCATGGCCTCGAATGCTTAACCGATTTGAAACTTTACTAGAATACCGTGTAACGCTCCCTCCTTCAAAACAAACTAAAGGTGTTACAAAGTCCCGAGTTTTTAACCATGAAGTTTTACTAGATACCATGTAACGCTCTCACCTTGAAAATAAACTCAAGGTGTTACAAGGTCCCGAATGCTTAACCAACTTGAAACTCTACTAGAATACCGTGTAACGCTCCCGCCTTGAAAATAAACTCAAGGTGTTACAAGATCTCAAAATGCTTAACCAACTTGAAGTTTTACTAGAATACCGTATAACACTTTCGCCTTTAAAATAAACTCAAGTTGTTACAATGTCTGGAATGCTTAACCAACTTGAAGCAGGATAAACCCATGAAAATACCAGTTTAAGGTGCAAATATTGTCCACCTTTAGACATGAAAATTTAAAGATCCTTTAACGATAAATCCGTGGAAACTCTAGCTTAAGGTGCAAAGGGACAAGTTTGCCCACCTTAAGACATAGAAATTTAAAGATTCGTTGAAGGATAAAATCGCAACAAAGCTAGCATAAGGTGCAAAGGGACTAATATTGTCCACCTTAAGGCATGAAAATTTAAAGATCCTTTTAAATATACACCAATCAAAAGGCCAACTTAAGGTGCAAATGGACAAATCTTGTCCACCTTAAGGCATAAAAATTTAAAGATCCTTTTAAGTATACACTCGTGGAAACTCTAGCTTAAGGTGCAAAGGGACAAATATTGTCCACCTTAAGGCATGGAAATTTAAAGATCCTTTTAAATATACACCAGTCAAATGGCCAACTTAAGGTGCAAAGGAAAAAATCTTGTCCACCTTAAGACATGAAAATTTAAAGATACTTTTAAGTATACACTCATGGAAACTCTAGCTTAAGGCGCAAAGGGAAAAATATCGTCCACCTTAAGGCATGAAATTCAATTACATGCGCATTTGGAGACTTTGAAGACTTCTACTTACATACTTGAAGTCTTACCTTTATACTTAGAGGATTTGAATACTTCAACTTGTATACTTGGAGGATTTGGGTACTTCAAATAATAAACTTGAAGAATATAAAGACTTCAATTTGCATACTTGATCTAATTTAAAGACTTCAACTGTACTAATAAAAGACTTATATTTTATAAAGGTTTTCCCCCTCCATTGACCTATCAATACTTCGTGCAAGTCTAAAGTTTGATGAGACAAAAGATAAAACAAAATATATATCACTTTGACTTTCACGCAATAGATAAAGTGGGAACACTTTTTGCACTCATGCAACTGAACTTAGAATATGGTTCTAGCGTCTACGTAGCCCTCAATAAAGAGATCAAGTACAATGTAGTTCAGGGAATTTGAGTGAATTATTTTTTTGGTTGTCCGTACACACTTTATACTATTTGCACGGCCATGAGTGATTATGAGTTTAGAGCTCGTACCTTAGGAGAATCATCTTACTTCAAGATAGTATCTGTTAGGAATTTTGCATACAGAGGACCGATCCTTAATACATCCGGCATCAAACAAGCTTGTAGCACCATTTGAATATGCTTCTTGTACGACTATTTCCAGTCACCATTTTGAGGTAAATTTTGCCCCAGACTTGTGTGAATAAGAGGGTCTGCTCACCGCTAGAACTTATCTCCAAATTGAAAGCAACCTCAAGCGAACTTCTTATGTAAAAGCACGAGATAGACGACTTGATAACATTCAGGTTTTTTTAAGCTTCTAACCTCTTTTTCATCAATTTCCTTCTAACTAGAGACGCAATCGGCATTTTTCTCCATTGGCCCTTTTTTTAAATAGAAAGCCTTAGGGGGTATTTGACGCTCGAGTGGGCCGGGTGGTGTGTCGATATTGTTTTTCCTACAATGCCCCACAAAGCTTCTTCCATTCTTCATTTCCAATCCTGTTTGGATTGGAGACAACTTTCTTGAGCAAGTGGCATAGAGTCCTTATTGAATGTTTAGGCAGACCTTAGCGGAAGCATGGTACATAGAGATTACGCGACTTAAAGTCAAAAATCTCACAAAATCTTTTCATTATTCGTTAGTCAAATGGTTGTGCCATTTGTCTGTTTTGTTAGCGAGGGATGCAAAAGTGATGATTAATTTACTGCTGTAAAATTTACACATTCTCTTTATTTCACCTCTTTAAGAAGCGACATCACTTCAGCCATTTGAAAGTATCAGTTCAGCAAGATATCCAGTGTCCCCAGAAGACTTGGTATGGTCCCTACAATATCCATCCTCCAAGCGCAATGACTCAAGATGCGATGTGGTGCAATACTTCGGGTGGCTGATTAATGAAATTATTCGCATGGAATTGACCCAGCATCGGCACTCATGGCATATATAAGCATATTTCACATGGTTGGCCCCCGTAATACCTCCCCAATCCTCTTTATGTGAAATGAAGTTGTTCCATATTGATGTGATCCACTACTCCTCTGAGTGGTGCGTCTTGTCAGAGCTTCGATCTCTTCTTCCTTCTCTCCCCAAATTCGATACCTCAAATTATCTCCTATAAATGTGTCTGGTAGTAAGGAAAACGAGTCACAACCCGACAATGTCTAGCTTCTTCTTCTTTGGATTTTTCCTAAAGTATCCATAACAGGAGGTAGTCAATGATGCGTTGTCTCCAATCCCCATTCTTCCTTCCCGGCTTCAACAATGGCGACGATTGATCAAGATAATTTCAATATATTCTTTCCCTCGTTTGAATGGTGGTACTATCCGTTTTTGATAGAGAGTTACTTGTGTTTTGATCAGGAAGGTTTAAGCGTTGAAGCTGAGTCCAATGCATTCAGCTTTCTTGTTCTCTTTTCACCACATGTTGCCAGGTTATCATTTCCCAATCCACTTTCAAGTTTTTGAGCATTGATAGGCGCATTTCAGGCTTTTTACCTCATAACTTCCAAAGAGTTGATTAATCACCATTGAGAGTCACCAAAGACCTTAAATGTAATTTTTCAGTCAACGACCATTTCAACTCGCAAGTCAGTGCTTGATATCACAACATTATTGGAGAAACATGTTGTTTAGAGTAAAAGAGAACTGTAGAATCTCTTCTTGTGAAGTGATGAACACAACGCTAACATCAGCTCCACCGCGATATACAGCCCCGTCAAAGTACATTTTCCAGGAGGTTGAACTTCAATTAACATCGCATCTTATCCGAAAACTCACTAGTTAACGTCCCATATTTGGTATAGGATGGTCTGGCTAGAAATCCGCTAGTCTTGTCCCTTCACAACTGATTTTTGAGGGATGTACACAATTCAAATTGTCGGAATTGGAGGTCCCATTTGCTAGTTCGGTCACTAAGGACAAGTTTTTGACATAACAACTTGATGGGATTGCTTTAGAATAAGCGGACACATTAGCTTGAAAATAATCTTCATCTTTGAATTGAGAAGACCAGTGCAACATAACTTTTCATTGGCGAATAATTTAGCTCATTTGGCGTCATTGTTCTACTTAAGTAATAAAGAGCATTTTCTTTCCTCACTATTCTCCTTGAGCTAACAGGCTCCTACAACCTTTCTTGTGTTGAAATGTAGAGTATAGGTTTTTCTATGTATAAAAGGGGTTTCCCAAAATCGGAGTTTCCACTAGATACAATTTGCTACTTTTAAAGGTTTCGCTACATGTTTTGGTCCCAATTAACAGGAGCACCTTTCTTCATGAGATGACTTAAGGTTGACATCTCCCGGCAACCAGATTTAGATGACTTCTCAATTAGGCTAACTTTCCTTGGAGACTTTTTAACTCTGAATATCTTCGAGGTTTCAGGCATTTGATATTGCATTCGACTTTGGCTTTGAATCAATTTCAATTCCGCGATGTCTCCAACAATAAGCCCAGTAACTGCCGGAAGTAACTTCCGAAGTCCACATTTCAATGGATTCATCCTAGTTGATATCTTCGGAGTAACTCAAACCCATCCTTAAGTCTTTCAAATCATAACCCCTCTTCCTCGACCTTACTACCAAATCATCAACATAACATTCAACATTTATGGAGCAGTCATCAAAGATATTTTTCATATCCCTTTGATATGGTGGTGTCATCATTTTTTAAAAAACCAAATGGCAATCACTTGGCATAATACCTTTTGGCGTGTGAATGCGTGAGTTCTTCATGTTTTGGTGACATGCCAGTTTGATTAGATCAGAAACCATCCATGAAACGACATTTGCCTCATAACCATTGGTGGCATCAATCATTACTCTAGAATGGGAAAGGAACTCATCTTATGGCATGCATTTTGAGATCTCTAAAGTCAACACAAACTCAAATTTGACCATCTTCTTCTCACAGGAACAAACTGAAATCCATGTAGGATATTTGACCTCACGAATAAATCCGGCCTAATGAGTTTTTAACTTTCATTTTCTATCAACGGAATCAAGTTTGTCTAAAACGTCTTTGAGTTGTTAAAACAAGACGAAACCATTTTTTGACTGGTCCAATTGATGAACCGCTCTCTCGATTCAATCCAAGGGCAATTTCTTCATAACTCCAAGAGAAACTTCTCTATTTCCTTTGGAGTATAGTCATGTAAGCGACTTCCTTCATATCAATTTCTATAACGCACTCAAGTACTGAGGTTATTCCTGATCATGCACAACAAACCCGATGATAGTCTTAAACTACATCCGTTATAGCTTGTATTCACAACTACTGCCTATGAATGAAATGAAATGAAGTATGAATGAATGAAGCAGACTATTGTGTTGATATGAAGACCCCTAGTTGAGTTCCATGTGTCAACTCGTGTAGGAAATTCTTAATGGTCGAGTCCAGATTCCAAGATCTATGGCAATATGAATGTATGATATGAAAGAAACTATGTTATTATATGTGTATGTTCGAATGATATGTACTTTACATATGAAGTGTTATGTGCGGTTGTAATACTATATTTATAATGATGCAGTTTACTCTCATGGGAATGACTTTTCTCACTCAATTAGAAAAGTCACTACTCTTTCCTAATCTCAATTTGGGCAAGTCTATCTACTAATTAAACTTCTCAAATAATGTCCGTTACGAAGAGTTGTTCTTTCTCATGCATGTCCTTGGTGTGTACTTGGGGCATATACCCATACATAGTCAAGTGTGTACTAAACCCATACATCTATACTAGTTTAGGTGTCAGGCACAACTTGTGGGCTATAAGGATCATTTCTTGTTGAAAGCTATCTGGACGTCGCTTCATCTATAGTTTGGTAGGTCCTCATTCTTGAGGATGCTATTGTTTTAACACATTCTAGCATTAGTGTTTGAGTAGTTGATCTAGTGGACAATATTCCACTAGCGTTCTCCTTTCCTATTTTTGGTCGCAGAGTTTGAGTGGTGCTATTTTGTCCTTATACAATTAATACTTTGAATTTATTTTTTTTCAGTTTCTTCTTATATCTTTATGTTAGATTTTGATGATGACGATTTATTAAAATTAAGATTTCTAGCAAGTTTGTTTTAAAGATCAAAGTTTTCAAATTTTCCGCTAAAATTAACCTATGTAAAGTAAGGATGACGTAAGAAGGCTTGTTTGCAACCTGTGAGAGGTCAACTACGCCGGTCTCGTCTGAGGTTTAAATTCTAGCTGTGACAAAGTTTCTATCAGATCACTAGGTTAAATTTCGGGAATAATGAGTTCACATCAACCAGATTGAGTAGTTTCTAAGTCATGGTAGTGAGGTGCAAAACTATCTTAGGTTAGAGAGTGCATGATGCGTAGGAAAAAATTCCCTTCTTCTGATCTTATTGTGCTTTTCCTAATGTATGAATTCTTGGTGTTATGAACATGTCTAACATCAATCCTTGATTTTTTTCAGAGAATGAACACTTGGAGAACTAAGGGTCTGAGGAGGGGAGGAGCAGCAGCTAGGGGTAATCAGAATCCACCCCAGGCTCCGGCTGAAGGAGTGGTCATGCAGTTAACCCAACAAGGTTGACTGATGCTGAGGTGAGGGCATCTATAGACCAGATGGCACAGGCCATCACGATGCAGGCTCAGGCTATGAGTGCACAAGTCAACCGGCAGGATGTTCAGAGGGAGAACCCATCGGTTCACAACATGACTGACAGACTGCGAGATTTGTCAGCGAGGATACATCGTTCTATATTCATAGGGGATAATCATTCATAGATCCTCAAGAGTTTTAGACGAGGTGGCATAAGATCCTATGGATTGTGGCCCACTGATATTGAAAGGATGAGCTGGCTTCCTACCATCTAAAGTATGTTGCACAGACTTTGGTTCAAGATGTGGCAATATGCCGTTGTCTTAGGTGAGTTGCCAGTCACATGTGAGCTGTTTTCAACAACATTTTTGAGAGATTCTTCCCTAGAGATATGAGGCAGGAAAAGGTTGAGGATTTCATCAACCTTTAACAAGGCTTTATGAAGTCCAGGGAATATTCCCTGAAGTTTGTTAAGCTATCAAGGTATGTTACTTAGCTTAATATTTGATAGCAAGAATGAGGAGAATACTTAGTTTTGTTGGAATTATCCAAGTATGCTACTTCTGTGGTGTCGAACAGTAGGGATGAGATGAGCAGGTTCCTCACGGGAATCAATGGAGACCTGGAGGAGGAGTGTCGGTCTGCGATGCTCCATCATAATATGGACCTTTCCAAGTTAATGGTGCATGTCCATCCGGTAGAGGACAACCGCAAGAGGAGAGGTGTTTGTAATGTTAGGAGGCCTAGGGCTCAAGATCAGGCAGGTCCCAGCCATGGAGGCCAAAGAACCAATTTTGGCGTTCGTGAGAAGCCCAGGTTCAAGAAGCGGCAATAGAGTTCTGGGAATTCTAACCCTTAGAGGAGTTCAACACCTAGAGGAGGCAGAACCGAGCCCAAGAGGGGAAATGAAGGTGAGATGCAGCCACCTAAGAAGAATTGTGTTAAGTGTAGCCGAGCTCACAGTGGATAGTGCAGACAAGGCACTAATGCCTTCTATGGTTGTGGTAAGAATGGACACATGGTCAAAGACTGTCCAAAGAACAGAGGTCAGGCTGGAGGTAATGCTCAGCCTAGGACTAACCCTCAGAGTGCAGCAGCAGCCGAGCCTCCCAAGAGGAACAAATTCTATGCTGTGAAGGGAAGGGAGGAGAAGGAGAAGTCCGCTGATGTGGTCACAGGTTTGCTGCAAGTATTCTCAACTTCTATATATGCTCTACTTGATCAAGGGTCTATGCTTTACTTTTTGACTCTTCTGCTTGCCCTTACTTTTTAAATACTGCCTGAAGTTCTGCGTGATCCTATAGTGGTTAATACGCCTTTAGGAGAAAATGTAAGAACTGATAGGGTATAGAAGGATTGCCCAATAGTTGTAAGTGGTAAGACTATGTGTGCAAACTTAATTGAGTTACCCATGCATGATTTTGATATTATTCTTGGCATGGACTTTCTTTACAGTTGTTATTCTCTCTTGGACCGTCGTAGTAGAGTGGTTAGATTTTGCTTCCCTGATGAAGAAGAGTTAGTCTGGGATGGGTACAATTCGAGTCGTCCTAATCCCTTGATTTCTAATCTTAACGCTAATAAAATGATTTCCAAGGGGTTATTATGTCATCTTGTAAGTGTTAATGATTTATATCATGACATTCCTCCATAGAATCAGTGACCGTAGTGAATGAGTTCCTAGATGCGTTTCCTGAAGATTTGCCTGAATTCCCTCTCTTTCGAGAGATTGACTTTGGTATCGACTTAGAACCCAACACTAAACCAATCTCAATTCCTTCTTATCGAATGGATCAAGAAGAATTCAAAGAGTTGAAGTTGCAGTTAAAAGATATCACTGATAAGGGTTTCATTCAGCCGAGCATATCCCCTTGGCCGCTCTGTGTTGTTTGTAAGAAGAACGATGGGGCCCCTAGATGTGTATCGATTATCGGAAGCTCACAAAGTCCACTAAAAGAATAATTGCCACGCCCCCAGAATATATTATTTGTTCGATCAACTTCAAGGGTCTAGTTTCTTCTCTAAGATTGATCTTCGTTCAGGGTACCATCAACTTAGGGTTAGGGATGGAGATAACCCAATAACAGCCTTCCGTACCCGCTATGGTCACTATTAGTTTCTAGTCATGTCATTTTATCTCACGAATGCTCCAGCTGCATTTATGGATCTCATGAACATAGTTTTCTGTGAATACCTTGACTCTTTTGTCATAGTATTCATTGATGACATTCTCATCTACTCTAAGACCAAGCAAGAGTATGAATATCATTTGAGACTAACCTTGCAAGTATTAAGAAGACATCAGTTGTATGCCAAATTCATCAAGTGTGAATTTTGGCTGAGATCAATGACCTTCCCGAGTCATGTTGTGTTCGATCAAGGTGTAGAGGTGGACCCTAGGAAGACTGAAGCTATTAAGAACTGGCCAAAGCCTCTTACTCCCACCGATATACGTAGCTTTCTTGGATTGGCTGGTTACTACCGCAGGTTGGTGGAGGGATTTTCTTCAATCGCTGCTCCACTTACAGCTTTGACGAAGAAGAAAGCAAGTCGAATAGACGAACTTGTGCAGAAAAAAAAGAAAAAAAGAAAAAAAAATTTTGCAGGAGCTCAGGACAGACCACTTCAGCCCTTCTGCTTACGCTACCTAAGTGTGGTGAGAAGTTACCCGGTTTATTGTGCTTCATATAGGGTTGTCTGGAATTGTGTTCTTATGCATGCTGTAGGTGATACCTAGCTTCCAACCAGCTCAAGTTTGCATGAAAAGAATTGTCCCACTCATGACTGGGAGTTGGCAGTTAAATGGTGTTTGCACTGAAGATGTTGAGGCATTTCTGTATGAAGTGCATGTGGATGTGTTCCACAGATCATAAATGCTCTAGTTAATCTACGGCAGCACATATGGTTCAAGCCTATTGAAGGATTAGACATGAAGGCACTACCATCCAGGTAAGGCTATGTTTTGGCTGAATTCTTTTGAGCAGGATAGAATGCGAGTTACAATCCACATTGAGACTCAGAAGAAGGAGTTTGGCCAAAAGGTACACAGACTGACCAAACTGGGTGTGCGGTTTGTTGACTCTACTAGTGGAAGTGTTTCAGTTCACTCTAATTCTGAATCATACCTGATAGTTGAAGTAAAAAAGGGTCAGCATCTTGATCATGTGTTGATGGAGCTGAAGGACTCAGTGTTATTAAAAATGAATGCGTCTTTTGCTTTGGGAGATGATGACATACTTAGATTCAAGGACATGTTGTATGTACCAAATGTGGATGATTTACGGACCACGATTGTGGCAGAGGCCCATGGTTCCAGATATTCCATACATCTAGGTTCCACCTAAATGTATCATGATCTTAAGCAGATTTATTGGTGGGATGCCATGAAGAAGGATATTGTAGAATATGTGGCTAACTATTCTAATTGTAAGCAGGTTAAGGCAGAGCATTTTAAGCCTGGTGGTCTGACTCAGATTATAAAGGTTCCGACTTGGGAGTGGGAGGCGATTAATATGGAATTCGTGGTTGGTATTCCAAGGACTAGAAGGCAGCATGACTCTATATGGGTTATTGCGGACATATTGACTAAAACTACCCATTTTTTCTCTTTGAAGTCTACTTAAAGAGCCGAGGATTATGCAAGACTCTACATTGATGAGATAGCATGGGATTCCTTTGTCTATCATTTCAGATAGAGGAGCTCAGTTTACTTTATATTTTTGGAGATCTTTCTAGAAAAGCTTGGGAACGCAGGTGAAACTTAGTACTGCCTTTCATCCTTAGACAGATGGGCAAGAAGAGCGCACCATTCAGACATTGGAGGCATGATGAGAGCGTGTGTGATTGACTTCAGAGATAGCTGGGATGACCATTTGCCTTTGATAAAGTTCTAGTATAATAATAACTATCACTTCAGCATTGGGACGGCACGTTTCACGCATTGTATGGTAGGAGATGTAGATCTCCAGTTGGGTGGTTCGAGGTTGGAGAGTCATACATTTTAGATCCAAAGATCATTCATGCGGCCTTGGATAAAGTTAGAGTGATTAGGGACAAGTTTGCTACTACATACAGCCGACAGAAATCACATGCCGATAACAGAAAGCGTCCCTTAGAATTTAATGTTGGTCACCAGGTTTACTTGAAAATATCACCTATGAAAGGGGTGATGATATTTGGTAGAAAAGGGAAGCTTAGTCCGAGGTATGTGGGGCCATATGAAATCTTACACCGTGTGGGTGTGGTTGCCTATAAGTTAGCATTGCCTGTGGAGATAGCTTCTATTCATCTAATATTTCATGTCTCTATGATGAAGAAGTGCCTAGGTGATCTAGCATCAATCCTACCTATTGATGGTTTGGTTTTGTAAAGATTGTATATATGAGGAGGTAACCGGTTTAGATTTTAGAAAAGACAGGTCAGGGCTAGGAACAAGGATATGCCACAGTGAAGTATTGTGGGGGAATCCATTTTTGTTGGGGTGCTACGTGGGGAGGCTGAGCCAAAATGTGATCCCTCTATCCTCATATTTTTCAGCTACTTGAGGTTAGCCTTCCCACTCTTAAGCCGATTTTTCCTAATCTTCTTATTTTGGTTGCTATTGGTTGACTGTGCATAGCGACTAAGTTTATGATCGATTGGCAATTACGATGGTGTAATGTATTGGTCATTCGGGGATGAATGTTCCAAGGGGGGGGGGATATAATGTACAATCCTAAAAATCAAATCGATAAATACTTGAGGTGATTTAATTATTTTTTAAAAAATGTTGAAAATGCTGAAATTTTTAAATGAATAATGGTCCTTTCACATATTAATTAAAATAAATCATATATTTATTAAGTTAATTTAAATACTTTTTTTGACTAGTTCTTAATTTAGTCTCCGAATACTTAATCACTCTCTCTCCCTCACGTTTCTCAACTCTCTCTCACGTCTGTCCAATCTCTCTCTCTCAGTTATTCTGCCAAACACAACCAAAACCCCCCCCCCCCAGAAAAATTTTCTCAGGATTTCCCTTCACCCTTTAAGAACTCACACATTTTTTAAGTAAAAGACACAGTAATCAAAACAACAGGCTAATGAGAGGTTCGCAAGTGTTTTAAATTGAAGGTTGAATTGGGCGTAGTTTTTTGGACCGCTATTCCGGGGAATATCTTCACACTAGACCACATCAAAAGGTATGGGTTCTTCTCCTTCAATTCTTTTTCTCCAAGAGTACTTTCCTTTCGAAATGTTTTTCTCAAGCTCTTTGAAACTAAAGTTTTTCGCCTTTGTATGTTCCCCTTTGTTCCTTAGCTCCCAAATTAATTCATAGGATGTGTATGTATCGCTGCTAGACTTAGGCATGATTGATGTTATATAATTCGTGTGAAACATTTTATGTGAGGGAAATTATGAAAACGATATTCGAATGTAACAAAAACTGGTGTTTGTTGTGTGCATTGTGGGCCGTGCTTTAGCCACTGTTTTAGGGTCATTTCATGTGTTTTGTGGTGTATTGTTGTGTGTGGTGGATGTTGATTAATGTGGTGTCATTACTAAGTAAAAATGTTGGGTTGAATAAGCCCTTTTAGCTAAATAAACTCAGGAAAAGAGGAGACTAAAAATGAGTGAAAATGATAAGAAAAAAAATTAAAAGTTTTCCAAGATTCATCCTCTCCCACAAGGTTAAATTCTTGGTTTAAAAAGGGAAATCCATCAGTGCGGTCAATGGAATGAACCCAAGGATCCTCACATTTGAAGAATGCGTGAAATAAGAAAAAAAAGGGGGGCTAAGGGGAATCAAACCCCTTAGCTACTGGTTGTCTCGATAGAGGAAGAAAAAAAAAGAGGCTAGGGGGCATCGAACCCCTGGCCACTGTTTTCGCGAGAAAGGGGAAAAGAAAATGGGGCTATGGGGAATTGAACTCGCGACCTGGGGGAAAGAGGAGGAGGAAATTAATTTAGCAAATAAATGGGAGACGTGGTATTCGAACCCACGACATCCAAGTACGCGTGAGAGAAAGGAAAAATAATAAGAAAGAAAATGCGAGGCGTGGGAATCGAACCCACGACCTCAAGGACTAAAGCAACTAGCAAATTAAAAAAAATAAAAAAGGGGGGGTGTGGGGGTTCGAACCCACAACCTCCCTTCCCCAGTGAAAATGAAAGGAAAAATCAAGAGGCTGTGGGGGTTTGAACCCACAACCTCTTGGTTTATGCAAGAATGGGAAACAAGAGACTAATAAAAAAAATAAAAAGGGATTCTGGAGGTCCGAACCCCCAATCCTTCGGTTAACTAAGAGAAAAATTAAAATTGAAAATTTATCCTTCCATAAAAATGTTGAGGTTTAATTTAGAGTTCTAATTGAAATAGAAATTAATCCTTTCATGTAATTGTTAATATTGAATTTAGAGTTTTAATTAAAATAGAAAATTAATCCTTTGATGCAAATGTTGAGATTTAATTTAGAGTTCTAATTAAAATAGAAAATTAATCCGTCCATGTAAAAAGGTTGAGAATTAATTAAGAGTTTTAATGTTTTATGAATATTAGATCTAAAATCAAATGAAAAATAATAATTATATCCAAGTGATTCAAGATTGGGGGGGGGGTTTCCATGCCACATTCCGTATTGACACATCAGTCATACGTGAGCAAATAATCCAGTTATGCCATCTACTTTAGATAAAAAATTAAGATCTGGCATATATACAATATACATAATTGTTTGATACATAATCTTAGGAAAGTAATAAAAAAAAAAAAAAAAAAAATCACTTAGCGACTATGAATAAGCCCCATGGCCTTGTGTGTATAGACACATAAGTCTACATACCGGTCAATAAAGTGAACCTAAGAGTTGAGTACTGAAATGCCAGAACCTAGAGGGTTAACACGAACTGGCAGTGCATTGTACATATGATGACATGAACTAGGGAATGAGAAGATGAACTTTCACGCAATAAGAAGGTGAGTAACTATGAAAAGCAAAGGTGCCAATAATGAGACTGTGGGACAACCATGATATGAGGGTAATGTTTAATGTGTAGACACTCTCAAATGAGCCTAAGTAAATGTTTACCAACACGTACTCACCAATTGGAGTGTAATATAATAAGATACCAATCTCTAGAAACACATCTAATGAAAGTATTGAGTTTAACACACTTAATACTAATGATGAGATGAGAAATAGTCTAATGAGTTACGCTGTCCTCATACTAAAAGCCAGCTTCCATGACGTATGAGTTGAATGTAATGGAACTTTATATTGATCACCGATAGGATAGCTATGAGCAGTGATGCCTTCTTTAGAGAAGGGAGAAGGTTCACGTAACTCTCATTACATGAGATTGTCCGGCTTGTCGGGTATGGGTCTCCATACATCTCCTAATCTTTTAACCTATACTATCAATATAGGGATCTGACGGGGTTAAATTCCCATATACGCTAACATGTTATTGAGTCACTTTGGCCGGTGATTCCACCTCTTTTCGGTGTGGGGGAGACATTGGATTTCATGATGCTAACATGATGTATGTCGGTTATAGTTAAAGTTCCCAATGAATGAATGAGTCCAACCTCAAATGAAGCATATAAAGAAATGAATAATACCGAATATGTAAGAATATGATAATCAAGATGTGAGCTAGACTCAGGTAATGACATTAGGTTATTCCTGATTATTGCACACCAAACGCGATGATAGTATTAAACTACATCCTAAGTACACATGGTGTTCACACTGGCCTATGAATGAAAGGAAATAAAGTATGAATGGATGAAGCAGACTCTGTGTTTGCTAATGAAGACTCCCTAGTTAAGGTCCCATGTGTTGATCCCTCATTTTGGAATGTCTTAATGTCGAGTCCATGATTCCAATATCTCATGGCATATGAATGAATGATATGAAAGAAACTATGCATTATATGTTATATGCTATGATTTGTACTATATGAAGATGTTATGTGCTGTGTGCAATACGATATTTATAATGATGCATGTTATTCTCATGGCATGACCTTCCTAACTCAATTTGAAAAGTTCACTAAATTTCCTAACCTCAATTTGGCAAGTCTACTTACTTGACTTCCAAAAAACATGTCATTGGGAAAGAGTTGTTCTTTCTCATGCATGTCCTTGGTGTGTGCTTGCATAACCCATGCTTAGTACAAGTGTGTACTAACCCTATACATCTATACAAGTTTAGGTGCAGGCACATGTGGGAGATAGAGATACATGTTCATTGTTGAAGCTATCCGGACGTCAGCATTCATCCGGAGTTTGGTAGGTCCTCATGTTTTCGAGGATGCTACTGTTTTACATTCTAGCATAGTTTTAGAGTTGAGCTAGTGGAGCATGTTCCACTAGTGTTTCTTTCCTGTTTTGGTTTAGACTTTGTATTGATGTTATTTTGACAATTATACAATTAATACTTAATGAATTATTTCTTTCAGTTCCTTATCTCTTTAATGTAAGATGTTTGATGATGAACGATTATGAAATGTTAAGAATGTTTAGCAAGTATGTTTAAATAATCAAAAGTTTCAAATTTTCCGCTAAAATTAATCTATGTAATGTAAGGATGACATAAGTAGGCTTGTTTGCGACCTCTGAGAGGTCAACAACGCCGGTCTCGTCTGGGGTCTAAATTCCAGTTGTGACACTCAACTTGTTGAAAATCTAAGCGAATCGAGTTCAACTAACCACCTTTGTAGAAAAATCAGCTAGTTGCTCTTTGTCTTCAAATTTCTAGTGGAAATCTTTATTTCATGAATCTTCTCATCAATAAAGTGGCAATTAACTTCAATATTTTCATTTCTTGCATGATACACTGAGTTTAAGGTAACATTAACACAATCTTGATTATCAAACAAAAATTTTGTTGCGTATGTTGCTCCAACCCCATTTCTGTTAAAAGATGATAAATCCAAACAATTTCACATATCGACTATGGCATAACTTTATACTCAAATTCTGCATTGGATCGAGATACAAAATTTTGCTTTTTACTCTCCATGATTAAAACTGTCCACCAACTAAGATACAATATCATGAAGTGGATCTTTTGTTAATTATGGAACCAACCCAATCAACATTTACAAAACACTTAATACGAGTACAGTTGTGTTTTCTATATAACATTCCAAGTCCAAAAGCTCCTTTCATGTACCATTGGATGTGTTCCACATTGCCCGATATTTTGACCGTAAGTGTAAGTATAAACTAACTTACAACACCACAAAGGAAACATCTGTACGAGCCCTTATGAGGTAGTTTAACTAACTAACTATCCTCTTATACGTCTCTATTTTAGCAAAAAGCCTCCATGATCTTTCATGCGAAGCACATTGGGAACCACTGGAGTACGAAAAGGTTTGGCCATAAATTTTTTCTAGTTTCTACAAATAGGTAATGAGTTTAATTTATCTAAGTCAAAAGAAGAGTTTCCTTCTTGATTTATTAATTTCCTTCTTGATTTCAACTAGTCGAAGTCATTCAAATGAAGATGAGCATCCAAGCAATACTTAAAGGAAGAGATCCTCTAAGAATCACCCCCTCTAATGACTGTGTAATCAACATATACAACAAGAAGGATAGTGTCCACTTCATATTGTTGGTAGAAGACAGAGTGATCACATTTACTCATGCTAGTCCCAACACTTAAACTACCTCACTGAACTTCCCAAATCAACCATGTTGACTCTTCTTCAAGCTATACACGAACTTTTTCAAATGATAAACATTCCTATTTTCTTCTAAAGAAAAAAAATCAGATGGTTGCTTCATATACACTTTCTCTTGAAGATCACTCCGTTGAAATGAATTCTTAATATCCAACTGATGTAAAGTAAGATTCCTAAAAGAAACTAGGGAAATGAACAAGAGTATATAAGTGAGTTTTCAAAGTGTTGAGAAGTGTCCGAATATTCCACCCTTTTAGTCTAAGCATAGTAGCTACAAGCCTGAACTTAACTTTAACTGTAAGCACCCACTTACATCCTACTAGTTTCTTCATGTTGGGTAAATCAACCATATACCATACGTGGTTTTCATGCATTGCATGCATTTCCTGACGAATCGTGTTTGACAATCGAAGATGATGTGAAGTCTCTTAACTGTTTTGGATACAAAAATACATTCTAGATATGCAACCAAGGATTTAGATAGAAGAGACAATCAATCATTGGAAACAAAATTAGAAATAGTACATATGGATTTGAAGTCCTTGTAGATTAACAAAGAGCAATAGAGAGGTTACGATTTTTAGAGGATGAGCTGGTGCAGGGCGTGTATGATGACTCTATCATCTGCTCGAATAAACATTAAAATTGGTGATCTTTTTGGAACATGTGCATAGATTCATTAGGAGAATGGGGAATAATATTACTTACATCCCCAACATTGAACAACATAAGTAGGATTTAAGGGAAATTATTTAGCCGCAATAATATAATTGCCGCCAAATAGTATTCTAAAGAAACAAGTACATCTGATTAAACCTTAAAGTGATTAAAAATAGCCCTAATAACTATTACTTTTAAAAAGCCAATAGAAAGAAATATCCTCTTTTACCCTCAAAGACCCAAACATTCTGTTAGTCAAATTTTATTTCATTATACAATTTCAAAATACTCGATCTATCTTCTCCACTCTATCTGAGGATTGGGTTGATATGACACGTCCTTCCATGGATAAAATGGATCTGAGCTGAAGCATATATCAGTTTTTTTTGCTAGAATTGAAGAATAATAAGCAATAATCTCTCTTTCTCTTTCTTTTTCTTTCCCCTGTATCTCTCTTTCTCGATCTCTCAATATCTAAATCTAGTTTGTAATCCTTCTTTTCTAAGTGTTTTTTATTATAATGCTTACATGCATATGGTATCAACTTATGATTATGTTTTTTTCTTTAGTTTTATTATAATTTTTATTAATTAACTTGGTAGAACTTTGAGGAAAACATAGCTCCAAAAACTGTTTTTTGAAACTTCAGGTTGTTATGGGAGTAATTGTCCCTTTTAGTATATAGCTATACGAAAATTGTATAATCTGGCTCACTTTTCTAGATTTCGATCAATTATTAAATTATTAATTCATGATTGATTCCTTCATGTCTATTGATTCAAAAAGATGCAAATGTTATTCATTTTGTACGATTTTACAGTTAAACCTAAATTAATCCAATAAGGTGCTCTGCACAACTAGAAATTTTGCTTGTTGTAATGAACTAAATTCATCAAATTTACTGTAATAAAGGATGACGAGTAAAATTAAACATTTTTTTGTACTGGAAGGTATCTTGTAGATTAATCGAGGTGCAAAAGCTGACACAGACACCATGGTCATAAAAAAATAATCATTTTTGTTTATTTGACATGAGAAAGGATAGTTTTGTAAAGGCCTTTTTGTGCGAGTGACATACTATTATAACATGGTATGGTTGGAAATAAGTAGTTTGTTAGTTACTAAACTTATTTCTAAATTCCGGTGCATATACACTTCTTATATAAATGTGGTTGGAGATGGAAATCTCTCTCTCTCTCCCTCCTTTTAGTTATACGAGATGTTAGTTGTATGAAACATCAGGTATGAGAGGATTATTGTTAGGAAACTGTTGTTATGTTACTATATTTTTATGTGAAGCAAAAAAAACTCCATATTAAATAAAGCAAATGGTTTCTTATAAAATTGTTTGAACACATAACAAGAGCACTTGGTTGTAAGAAATAGTCCAAAGAATTATGCCATCATATAACACTTGACTTTTTCATTTTGAGGTTTTTGAGTTCTACTTTAAATAAGGATTGTTTTTTTTCCCTGAATCTTTTCTACAAATATGTCATCTTGATTTTCTTCTACAAGTTTCAAGAAAATAGATAAGTAGAATGAAAATGCAAAATATAGTTGGAAGTAAACGTCACAGATACTCCTACAAAACAAATGTGGAAGCAAATAGGTGAGTACCAAACCACATGGTACTTAGCAAGTAAACCTCTTAATAAGTTAAGGGGATGAAATACGGATAACCCTACCACCCCAATCGAACCTCCACAACTACAACCTGTATAAGAATCACCAAACCTAACAACTCACAGTTTACAGAGTACATAGCTCAACAACAACACTTATACAAACTGCATATCCTAAAAAACACTTAGAAAAAATATCCTTTACAACAACACATTGACAAATTACATATCCTCAACAACAACGCTTTGACAAATTACATATCCTCAACAACAACACTTCAACATATTACATATCGTTAACATTAATCTTAGTATTCATAAATCACTAGTTCCACATAAAGGCATTCACAAGATCACCAAAACACAATATCAAGTTAAATAGTGATAAGTATGTGCAATGCAATGGAATGCAATGTCAAGTATAATGATGCATTTATGACGTAGTGATACACGCCCGCTGTCTCTCAGTATGGGACCCATGGGGGACATATCTGTCTATGCAATCATCATGGAGTTCGATATGACCCTCGATAATAATAACCATTTCGGCGCACGATACGTTCCTCGATATTAATATCCATCACATGTCCTTTTTAATTTTTCATTCTTTCTCAATGCGCATAACACTTGTCAAAACAATATTTATCAGAACAATGCAAATAGGATGCTAATAAAAACAACGATGAGATGACCATTTTCATAACATTTCACAGTTCAAAACATCAACAATGATTCAACAAGCCTTTCAAACCATTCTCCATTATAAACACATCACACACAAGAAAGTATTCACATTGCCTTTTAGTACCATTTTTTTCATCATTATATAATAAAGAAATGTGGAAAAGTCAACCTATCACCGTGTCCCATTACTCCCAAACATATAACGCAAGGAAATACATGCATTTCATACACTTAACGAGGGTTCACAAATCCACTTGCCTCAAAAAGTCGAAAGATAACTCCAGGACTTGAGTCTTCCTCTTTCACTACATTTCCAAATAAATCCATTATATTCAAATAATTAAACACAATAAGGTTTCAAAGTTAACAACACACATATTACTTTGTGCCTACTTTAGACTCAATAACTCACTTCGAATTTATAATAAATTTCTTAAGTTTCAAACTTACGGTTAAGTTTCAATTTTTTTCGAATAACATATATTTAATAGTATCATATAATGTAATGCCTTAAATATTTAATTATCTATCTCAATATGCCAAAACATGAATCAGAATATGAGATCTTATTAATTCAAACTTAAAATCAAAACTAGTACGTCACCAACAAACCTAACAGAAAGCTTAACTCAATATCTGCCTCCATTATCCTACCATCTTTAATCACTAACAAACATTGTCTAAGAAAATGATTGGTCTAGCATTCAGTTTCTCCTCATCACCTTAATTATTAAAATACAGATAACATCACCCAAAATTCAACTACACATTCCTAATTTTCAAACTCCATAACATTATTATACTAATGTTACTTTTCAGTAAAAAAATAAATCAAAAGTTGCTAATAGAAAAAAACAAAATCTTGGCTACTAATTGTATTTACCTGACGACCGTGTCCATCTTTTTGGCTGTTACATGCCGAGTTTCAATCAGCGAGCCTTTTTGTCATGATGAAAACTTAAAGAAACTCCTTTTAATCTCATACCATACATGAGTCAAGTGGTATAGGGTTTTAATGATTTATAGATTTGGTCCATTAACCCTCAATTAAATTAATTAGTTAATTAATTAATATCTTTTAATTAAACAAATATAGTTATTAATTTTTAAAAATTATCAAATCAACTTCACCGACTGACCAAAAATAATTCAGGGCACCTACAAAGATGGGTAAAATAGTAATTTTGTGAATATTTCTAAAAACCTATATTTAAGGTCATTACAAATTATTTTATCATCTCGTTTGCACGAAAAAATACGAAAGGGATATACAGAAGCATGAAGATATTACCTAGTATTGGATGATCATTTACGAGACTTTAACATGTTCAAGAAATCTATTATTATAATTTATTTGTAATGATATGTATTTTGACTCTTGAATTATGAAATTATTTTTTATATTATTATTTTATACAACTTGAATGTTTTTAATGATGATTAATGCATTACATTTATCATTTCTATTATATATACACACACACATATATACATACATACATATATATATACAAACACACAAAATTATGTTGTTGATACTTCTTATCATGACCGGGGAGCAACCCCTAGAAGTAACATGTCGTACTTGACCTCTTGGAGGTCTTGTACAATCCCATGCCTATCATTCATCACATTCTTATTGGTAAATTTATCAAAAAGTTTAAAACTTTTATAACAAAATATATGGTAGAACATCACTTCAAGTGAATATAAAATATCATATTTATATATTTAAAGACTCTAGTCTCTTTTTGCCATCCTAGACTCAACATCACTGGAGTATAATAGGGACACGACCCTTACAATACAAATCATAAGTAAACATATTACATAACTTCATAGTAAAATATGACTTAGGAAATCCTTGAACTTAATGATTCCTTTCCTTGAGCTTGGGAATCACATAACAAGCTCCTCACCATTAAAGACATCCTTTAAGCATACATAACCTACACTTTGTGTTAAAAGGAGAGAAGAATGGAGTTAGTACAAGAATGCACTAAGTATGACAACCATGCAAAAACATGCATTTACTTGAAACCATACATCATTGCCTTTTTTTGAAAACTTTATAAAGACTGATACATTAAGCAATATACAATTCACATTCTTTATTTAGAAAATGCCATAGTCATAATATCACATAAAATTACAAAGATCATTTAAGGAATTTTAGGGACACTTTATAGTAACCTACACTGACCTATTGTCCGCTTTACAGTGAACTCCTTTTTATTTAACTCCTTTACTTTTTAACTTCCCAAGTAACCCTTTAGTGATACTTAGTGCTATGCATCATCTTAAGGCCTTACACCAATGGAAGGTGATCTACCTAGACAAGGTAGAACATTGACACATGCGAGCATACTAAGTGATATCACTTGCTAGATCCTATGGGGCATTGTAGTTATCCATCTCGTAAGGAATATGGTGAAAAAGCCTTCCCACATTGGAAAGGGTTACCACTGATCTAAGTTCACTCGGTGCTAAGCTAAGTTCCCTTTATTGAAAAGCCATTATTATCTTTACTCAATAAAATGTAGGCTTAGCAGAGTTAACTCCTCATATTGTTATCTAATAGGTCATAGATGAGAACTCATCAACCTATATCATGTGCGAAACCTTTTCACATGGACATAATATATGAAAATCACCATCTAGTTTAGGGAACTCTTAGGAACACCTTCCAAGCCCCCCTCTATTGACTAGATCATCATACATGTGTGTGTATATACATGTATGTTAGAAACCCTTTCACATAACACATTCTAAACACACATGTTCATACATTCACATAATCATGAATTCATATTCATGTAATAGAATGTAATAGAAAATCAAACATAGGAACTATCCTATCAAGGCACACATGTGCAATGTATATACAAGGCCCATACCCTTGACAATACTATTACACCTATCAAGTCATCCTAGTTAATGATACATCACATACATCATAGATACATCTATGTAACATGCATAGTAGTAGACATTAGTGCATATGAGAAAACCATTTCATTTAACACCATGAATCTATACTACTTCAAAGCATGCATGAAGTGTGAGTGTGTGTACATTGGTCAACATGATAACCTAATGGCTATCAACAACACATTGAGGCAGCCACCCTCTTAGGATCACAATGCACAAACAAGCATAGACCACACAACACATAATAATGTAGGAGACACGCTAACTTCATATTACACTTAAGACTCCTAACCTTAGTTATTCACACATTCATATAGGGGTACATAGGTAAGGGTCACCAATCATTAGTAATTCATCAGATAAAGCACCTATATATAACCCTAACATAACTATTCACATGCTCATCATATTAGCATTAAAACCTAGATCATAGCTAGAATAACAACTAGGCATAGGCTTCACATAAAGTGATCATCATAACCACATACTCATATAACATCAAGTTTCCTTGAAGGCCATAATCAACACATATTTTTATTGAAAATAAGTAAACACCGCGACCACAAGTGGACCATACAAGACAATGCCATCCAAGGACAATTTTGTCCATAATACTATAAAAAGTAACTAAAGTAGGCAACCTTACAAATTCCTCAACCTTTGATCATCATTGATACATACTCATTTACATCAACAATTCATGTATAGGGCCGTAGATAAATGTACTTTAACATAAAATAAATCATGCATAAGCCACTACAAGATCATGCTACTAACAAGTACACTATATCACCATTTCACTAGAAAATAGAGAGACATAGATCACTCACCAATTTCCCTTGACTTGATCATCAATCATAATTCATAAACAATATAAATGCAGGTCAGTAGCTTAAGATATAACAACCTAAACTAACCCATGCTTCATCTAACGCAGAATTGAGATCACATCCTGCACATTAAATTATCAATCTATAGGTTAGAAGAACCTATATCAATACTTACAAATTCGATTGTATCTATTCACATTGGATAAATTACACCTAATTTATCATCAAATTACAATTTAGGAAGTAATTAATACAATTCACCATAATTAAATCTAATAACAATCATTCTATCATCAAGATCACAAGATACTACATACACTAATCTTATTCGAACCTTCAAACCATGATCAACATGGATCACTCATCAACAATTCACCGTCATTACAAATACTAGGCAGTAGATATAAGAATTTTAACATAATTGAATCACAGTTTGATATACATAAGATCAAGATCATAAAACCCATACTAGGCCAAATCATGTTTGAGAGAGATCATGGGTTCAACATGGAATTGGGTTGAAAATCACATTCAAATCAGTAGCTAATAATCAATTATTAAAATTATTTTTTTAAAATCAATTTGGTAAAGAACCCATGGCTAGATTTAAGGAGAAGAAGTTTGATCATGAATTCTCTTCGAAAACATTGCAAGGAACTCTCTAGGTAAAAGGTTATCTAGAGATCAAGGATCAACATACATCATTGTAGAAGAAAATCACTAAAACTTGATGAATAACCCATGGGAATCCAAGATCCAAGGTATTCTTGACTTTCATGTCCAATGGAGGTTTCTATGGAGGTTTGTTTTTGAGAGGGAAGAGTCTAATTTGAAGAATAAATTGGGAATGGGGTTTTACTATTTTTAACTAACTTAATATACCCAAAAATAGGTAAACACACCATATTGCTCAGTTTATGATGTAGGGTTAATTTCCCATTCATTCCATAAATGAAACAACGTGCATGGCAGTTGACACAACCTGCATCAACGACCACCAAACGACGCCCCTTAGGCCCATCGACGGACCGTTAGTGGCCACCGTCGTTTGGGTCTGAGGCTGTCATTGGATGAGCCTTCATCAAGATAAGTTCTGATCAACGCCTAACCATCTACAGGGTGTAGGTGAACCTACTGGCCATCGATTGAGGGTCTTAGGCAGACTTTGGTTCCTCCTTGAGGGCCTTTTGCGGTGCTCTTGGTCAGTCCTTCCCAGACATTTCCAAAGTAAATACACATATTAACATGTCAAGGACCTTCCATACAAGTTTAACCAAAAACAAAAACTCGCAACACATCTAAATGTGCTAGGTACACTCAAGTAACACATGCACGTCTCAAGGGCTAAGTTTAGAACGTCTTGATTAGAAATCCACTACTTAAAATTAGGCTTGTCTTGTATCTCAGGCTTATTCCTTGAAGAACCACCATGAAAAGACCTTGCCCTCTTGGCATCTTTACTTTTCCTCTTAGAACTTGCCTCTTCTACATGTTGGGCTTACACCATAAGACGAGAAATGTTCATGTTGTAATATAGCATTGCCGAATAACACTCCTCTTGCAAATAATCCGACACCCCTGTTACAAAACGAATCATTTTATCTCTAGGATAAGAAACTAAGGAAGGAGCATATTTTGAGAATTTAGTGAATTTCAAGGAGTATTCGTGAACACTCATGCCTCATTGGAGAAGGTTGATGAACTCCACCACATTATCTTCCCTCTTCTCCCTAGGAAAGAACCGATCTAGAAAAGCCTTCTTGAACACTTCACACGTGATGGGTCCACCTCTAAAAGTCCTATTGTCCCTCCATTGGACATACCATGCTTGAGCCACATCGTTGAGTTAATAGGTGGCAAAATCATCCTTCTTACTAGTAGACAATCCCATAGCATAGAGGATCTTATAGATTTCATCGATGAACTCCTAAGAGTCTTCTTCAACCTTAGACCCATAGAATGTAGAAGGATTCATCCTAGTGAATCCCTTAGACGGAAGGCCATGGTAGCAACTTGTTGATGAACTCAGGGTACAACCTCATGATTAGCTTTGGCCGTCATGGCTTGGGCTTGAGTAGTGGCAGCTTGTGCTTGGGTAGTAATGGTTCGGCCATGTGGAGTATAGCGGCCATTATGTTCTCATCCATCAAAGGAGGAGGATTTATCGAAGCTTGGTCATCATTCACGTCTTCCTCTAGAGGAGGAAATTGATCACCACGGGGAGGAACTCCCGCATTTGCAATCTATTCTTCAAGTATTCGTGTCGCATTCCTTCGAGTATTCATTCCCTATAATCTCAGTAAGAGGATTATATGTAAATAACTTAAATTTAACACTCTAAAGGCACGATATTGGACTTCAAGGAAAGTCAGAGTTTCCTAAGTATCTCATAGATTCCTATTCATAAGTGTGGCGCACTTCACAATTATGAATATGAACCTACATAGACATGGTTGAGAGAGACATCGTCTCAAAGATATTTAATCTTATGCTCTGATACCAAGTTTGTCACATTCGGGTTTACCCCTAGACGTAACCGACATCGTTGTCCTCTTTGAATACTAAGACTAGCCTCTTAGTTTACGTCATTACATTTATTACAAAATTTAGTGGAAAATTTAGAACTTCTTACCACTACTACATGGAGGTTTACATCGACCTCTACATCCACCTAATAGATATATATATAGTATAGATAGATCCTTTGTGTAGAAAGATTACTAATTCTTCTACTTTTATTGCCTGTAAATATATAGAAAATAAAATAATCATAATAGTCGTCTAATCTCATAACAATCTACTAAGAGTATATCAAATTTTGTCCTAGCCCATACATAAATTCAACAAGACCACATAAAGGTCATACAAATTTTTAGTTCTCAACGGAACGGAAAAGAAAACTCATAAGAGTCTTAAAGGCACCATAAAGAAATCATAGTTTAGATAAGTGACCATCATCCTCGGAAAGTGAGGACCTACCCTATTTTGATGATCAAGAGATTCAAGTATTCTTCAAGTCGTCTTGAAAGCACTTCAATGACCGGAACCTAAAATGTTGGGTAAAAGGAAGAAATGGGGTTAGTACACCACTTGTATTAAGTATGGGATCATATGCACACATATTATCAAATCATGCTAAAAAGGACCCCCCCCCCTTCTTGAACATGCATTTACCTTTGAAACCTTATGCATCTTAAAGTAGGACCATACTTAAATCAATATTAAATAGTAATTAAGTCATAAGCAGGTTAATCACAGACCAACAACATCAAAAACTCGTCAAGTTCAACATGCATATGTATACTATAATTGAACATATTAGCAAGTAACTCTATCAT
The DNA here is from genome assembly GCA_027704765.1 of Solanum habrochaites. NCBI lineage: Eukaryota > Viridiplantae > Streptophyta > Magnoliopsida > Solanales > Solanaceae > Solanum > Solanum habrochaites. The sequence goes on along the minus strand of JAKWJA010002492.1, from coordinate 39,373,226 downwards.
GAAGTCCTTAATTGCAAACATGCATGAGTGAGAGCTACTCTCAACATGACTGAAAGTAAGAACATCGACCAGAACCCTTACAATTAACAAGTTGCATATGCACAAGCAAGCCCCATTAATCTTACTAAATCAAGTAAACCAACAAAATCATGAACAAATATCCACTTCACATATCATAACATTTTAAGATGTAATAGCTCATAAAAATGTAACCAATATAGACCAGCACATATTCATAAGTGACACCAACAAGCATATAGTATTAACAATTGTGAAAGGTCATCATTACACAGTCAATAGAAGTATATTCAACATAAATAAGACAAACTCTACCATCACCGCTATAATATCAACAAGCCAGGATAAGAGTTCATACAAAATAACTAAAGCAAAGCTATTACCCATGAACCCTTATTAAGTCCAATAGTGCCATAACTAGAAAGCCCGACAACCGTACTCAATTCCACGTAAACTCAACAAAAACCATGACAATGTCTAACTTCACATAGCATAATCATGAATAGTCATATCATCCATTATTTAGCAATAGCGACCCAAACACATATTATAATGTGAAACCAAATCTCATATACTAACATCACTGTGCAAGAGATCATCATATACAATCATGGATACAATTATAAAAATATACAATATAAGAACATCCTCAGAAGACTTCCTTAAGGGCTAACCTAGTGCAATGTTGAGGTAGAGTCTCATACCCCTTTACCTAGACTAAACATAAACCCCTTAGGTCATCTAGTTAGAGTTAATCTTTAGTTCATTTTATATTTTGGGAACATCTTTCCCTAACAGACATAACCACATGGACGGGAGTGTAGCGGTAATGGGAATCCGATGGTCATTAGAACCCTACACCGAAAGAAGGGGGATACTTCCCAAGGGAGTACCAAACATAAAAAATAGCAACTACGTGGATCCATAGCTTGTAATGACTATGGGGGCAAATTGGCCAAAAACATGTTCAGAACTAGGGGTATAGTTGGGGACCCTATTTTGATAAATGAATTATAGTCATCAATCTCAAGAGTACATTGTGCCTACATTCCCTATGTGGTGAAGGAACACTCCTACTCTAGTTCCACTCGGGGTGTGCTAAGCTTAGGAGTCTCTTTGAAGTGTCTTTAATGTCTTTATTTATCGTCATAGCTTAATGTAGGTCATACAGTCTAACCCTTGTATATTCATCATCATCATAGCTCAATAATAATTGCATGATTATTTTCCTTTCATTACAATTCATATAGGTGAGGTTAGCAAATTAACATCTTCATATCATGATAAGACACATTGGTAAATCATTCACCATCCTTGAAACAATTAAATCTTAAGCCAACACCTCACAATCAATAATCAAGACATTTCAATTCAACATCATACCACCCTATCAATCCCAATACATGGAATACTCTAATGCAGAGTCATGACTTAATTACAATTAACTACAATTTGAAGTAAAAAATAGGGATCATAAGACTTACCAAGTCTCCTTCACAGTTCATCATCAAGGTATTACACTACACTCTCAATTTAACCCAATTTTGATATACATTATCATAAATTAATAACTAACATGATAACAAGGGTAGAATAATCACTACATCATGATTCAATACAGGATCAAAGCTTAAGACAAGCTACTTAGGTCAATTCACAAAATACTTCTGTAACCTCAATCATCTTCTCAAGAAATCAGCATGAATATACTAAAATTAACCATGATTCATTAATAATTAGTATAACAACATCATCTAGTAGTAATTCAACCAATAAATCAGTCAATTGAACCAATATAACCTAAATCATATTAAGATCAAAACCTACGATTAAGGGGTAACAGTCATCTTCTACAAACTAAATCAAAACATCAATTCATAATTAGGTTATAATACATGTTAATATATCCATAATATCAAAAATAAATCATAAACAAATCAATTCATAACATCAATCTCGTGTTGGATTAAAATCCACTTAAAACTCAACTTTGTAAATCAATTTTGAAGGAACCCTTTGAGGAAAGAGGTCTCAAAGGTGAATTGGATCCCATAACTCACTAATTGATGAATATTTATGGATAAACCTTGGTAATTTCATCCCTATAAACATCCCCCAGATTTTCCTTCAATTGAGTTTTCACTAGAGAGAGAAAGAAGAGACAAGCAACAGAGTTTGGGTTTTGTGAGTTGTGATTAGTCTAATGGGGTTTTGTATTTATATGGGGGTTTAATTAACTTAATTAGACTTCCATTCACCACTAACTAATGAATTAACCCCGTAATTAATTAATTTGAGTCACTCAAGAACGTGAAGAATATTAGACCCCTCATAGATGAGACCCCGATCGATGGTCCGTCTGTGAGTCGACGAGCCATGCCTCCTTCCGTGCTGCACTTTGTCGATGAGTTCAGAGACTGATCCAAATGGACCATTATACAAAATTTTCTACGTGTTGGTCAACATATGGCATCGACGCCCTGTCGATCCAAACATGCCTCATTGACCGGCTTCATCGATGCACACTTCCCCAGGCAGTCCTGGACTCAAAAAATGAAAGGGTCCTTCTCAAGGTCCCTTAGTTAATCATTGGGGAGTCGTAACCGGATATTTTGATCATGGATAAACTTAAACACATCTTAGACACCCTTTCAAAAGTTTTCATGAATTTCTACTCCTAAAAGTTAGTCAAATAGGCTAAGGTATGCTAGTACCTCCATGAACTAGTTTTCGAACATCATGGACGTTCTAGGACGTTTTGGTTTCAAGACTTCGTAAATGACTTATATTCATTAATATGGACCTCAAAAAAATGTATAGACCTTATGAAACTTATGTTAGGTGCTAGAACACCTCTTGAATATTCGAAGTGTTTACATTTATCTTCTCTTCTTCTTGATAGCACATTATCTATCCGTCAAGAAAGATAAAAAAAATCCTCAATCTTAATGTACCATGCATAATATATATGAGTGTATTACACACAAAGAGGCATTGAGTGTAACACCCCGTAGCCAAAACAGACCAAAAACTAGGTTTTTAGAAAAATCTCATGTGCTACAAACAATGGCATCGATGTACCGTAGTCTGAACCACGGTCCGTCTTGGACAACCGTCGATTTGATCAGAAACTCCTAAAAATTATATCCTAGAAAAATTGGATAAGTCTTGGACGACCGACGGACTTATGTTCCGTAGGTCAAATGACGGTCCGCAGTCCGTGATCGTCGATCAAGAATCCTTTCAACCACTCTCCGACAAGAGCTATGGATGACCAACATGGTTCGTAGTTGTACCTATGGTCCGTAGGTAGAAAATTTGCAGCTAGTTATAGGGAAATGCAGTTCGACAACTTAAAATGATCATAACTATTAGCACAAAATGAATTAGTTCTCCCATCACCTATCCGCAGATATATAATTGAATTATTTTTCCATAGCCACCAACCTTGCTAAAATAAGACCTTCGAGTAAAAAGTTATGCCCATTTTAGTAAAGGCCTGTCGAACACGCCCTCACAACGGACCCAACGACGAGGCTTTGGTCACACGAAGGACCGTCAGTCCTGGCCGTCATGAGGCCCGACAACAACCTTTCTAGGGATATTTTTGAACTTTCTCACTCTGTTTAAATCCTAAATTATGTCTTTTTCACTCTAAATCACCATATTTTAGTTAGTTTAAGCCTAGAAACATAATTAAAACATATCCAAGTCAAATCATTAAATCAAAACTTTGAAAATTAGAAATAAGAGAGGAGAAAAAAAGCTCAAGAACCCTAGTTCTAGAACATCACAAGATCCAACAGTTCCAGCCCGAAAAAGCAAGTATTTTCAGGGATTATAACCAGGGTGGGGGATTTTTGCACTAGTGGCGTTTCTTTCAACCATTAGGTCTTAGTTTAGTCAGTTTCTTGATCTTTATCATGATTAAAACCTTGGTTTTCTATAATTTGTATTTACTTCATGAATTTATTCAAATCTATGTTCCAAATTACATTATCATGTTATAACTCAGATATGGTCATATAGTTCGACCATTTCAGATATATATGACTCAGGATATAAATACCATAATTACCAGATTAATTGTTGCATTCTCAGTTTGCATTCTAAGCGTTCAATTTTGAATTAATACAGTAAGTATTATTGAAATTCAAATATTTAATCGCGTAGTTATAAAAATTGAGCCACTGGGAGTAGCATAATACCGAGTTGGATAGGGTTAGTGTACCCTTGAGTCCCAAGAACTGACTAGTCCTAGTAGGTTGTATGCCCATCTGTGGTATCGGTTAATGATCACACAACATGCCTCGATTACCTTTGAAGGTTTATTGGGCCTATCGACATGGGGGGTTTATACATCGGGACTCCACATTAAGCTCATCCGGTTTTTTATATGTATTAGTAGTCCCACAGTTCAGTCATACTCTCCATATTACCATTTTTCAGTTATTCAGTATTCAGTGTCAGCAATGTTATTATAAATTGGTATTCCACCAAATATCTCAAAATTAGCATATCAGTTCAGATTATTTTATATTGTTTTTTGTGCTGTTCTAGTATGTTTTATTTTAGCGTTACTCTATTTCCTACATGCCTTAGATACCTTTAAAGCCTGACGCATTTACGTGGTGCGACATCTTCTCATGGATGTAGGTTCAGTTCTAAAACATAGGATAATACAAAGATCAATCCCGTCTCCAGTTCAACAAAATCAGTGGTGCTACTCTTCTCTGAGGACAACAGTCATGAGTTTCAATTCAGTCTTGAGTAATTTAGTTTCAGTTTTTGATAGATTTAGCTAGGGCTTGTCCCAGTATTTCTAGTCTAGTTTAGAGTCTATTTTCAGACATAGTTAGATTCATTTTAGTATTGAGTTAATATTAGTTTTGTATTAAACTCATTATTTTCAAATATCTTAGTTATAAAATATGGGTATTCCCCATCTTTTCATTTTAAGTATGATTTAGCTTACGCAACAGTTTATTATCTTTAGTATTCTCATGATTATGCCAACAAGGTTAGCTTGGGATCACTTGTGGTCCTACGTACCGTGTGCGCATTTCGGGGGTAGCTCGGGGCGTAACAGACCGTCTGTGGGAGTCTTCGATTAAATCCATATATTTTGGTCAACTTTCCTTATTAGAATTCCTTTTAATTTAGGACAATGCTTTTATAAATAGGGTGTAAAACCTCGTTTTTGGGTTTGATTACATTACTTATATCTTAGTATTGTTCTTGGACATTTGTTTTTGCAACTTTGGCATTAATTCAAATTTCCCGAGTTGTTTTTAATGTGATTTTTGTGGTTTCAAGTTAAATATTCTGGATTTTCTTCAAATTTGCCAAAGTACGTTCATGATTTATTGCTTATGAACCATGAATTGTGTTCTTCTATGCATGGGTAACTAAATCAACAACTAGGGATGTGTGAACTATAGGTGATTAACAAAGTAAACATAGCTTAATAACAATTCATATATAGATTATTGTATGTATTGATAATTCTTTCGCTTAGATATCTCTTTAACGAGTGCACACATTAGAATTCGCCTTATTGCAACTTTCTTGATCAAGGGGATAGTTAATAGGAAAAGAATTATCAACATATATTTAGTGAGATACTATATAATAGGCTAGTCTCGATTGGTATAAAGTAACAACTAAGATATAATCAAATACGATGCTTAATATGAAGTTAAATTAAGGGTTAGTAACTTAGACACACGTATCCGGAACAAGGTACGGGGTGAAATTCTCTAATTTACGAACCAAGAATTTAGAGATACCTAACTTATCACTTTTTATGCAACACACTAGGAAAGAATTTTTATAGCTAGAATTACGGCGTTATAAACCTTTGGTGAACACTTATACCGTAGGTTCTCTTAAAACTTGATAAACACCAAAGATTTACTCCTGTTACTTTTTTGTTTTAGCAACATTAAAAGACTTTTGTTTCACAACCCCCTCTTTATTTACTCGTTTTCAGAAAGTACTTGACTAAATAGAAGTAATCGTACATTGAAGTTAAGTCCGAACCATTTTTCTCGTGGTATCAACCCCAACCTAATAGTTGAGTTCTTTACTACTTACGACCACTTACACTTCTTTAGGGAAGTGGAAGTTTTAGCTAATCAATTATCATACAAACACCTACGTAATACAATCATAATATATACTTCAATTGAAATTCATCACCAAGTACAAGCCAACACAATTGAATTAAAAGTTTGAGATCACAAAGTCTTACAAATTTTGCTTCAAAAGCCATCATCATTGATATTACCATCAACCAATCATTTTTAATCATAAATAGGTGTAGTAAAATCATGAAATAGTAATTAACTCAATAAATAAGTCAATTTCTATACTAATCAATTCAACGTGAGTTCATAACCTAGGGTTAGGGAATTTGGGTCAATTCATGATCTATTCCACATACTAAGTTAATTCATGAAGAACCATAAAAATTGAAAAAAATAATAATTTAATCATAAACCAACAGAAACTATAAACAATATGATATAGTTGATCAATAATCCCATATGAAATCATCTTTTTGAAAACCAATTTATGAATTAACCCTTTGGGGAAAGAAACCCCTGAGGTAAAAGGTTACCATACCTTGTTATTCTTCAAACATTGATGGTGAAAACAGAACTTATTGCTTCCCTATAAGCCTTAGACCTTGTTCTTCTATGGAGTCTTCTTTGGGAGCGAGAAAGTAGAGAGAAGGAAGAGTAATTTGGGTTTGGGATAAGTTATGTGTTAAGTTGGTTTTAGGCTTAGGCTAGTTTATATAGTCATTTAACTAACTTAATTAACCACCCTTTAACCCCTTGACTAATTAAATAATAAATGAATCCAATTAAGTCTTGTAAAAAAAGTTGCAGGACTGACCTATGAGCCCTCGACATATAGTCTATAGGTCAGTCAACGAGCACTTCTCCCTTAAGATTTGCATGTCTGTGGTTTGGATCTGAGAGCATTGAATTATTCCCTTATTATAAATTGAGTAAGTATCCATATACGGAGGCATCAATGCCTCATCGATTAGGTAGCTACTGCATTTTGATAGCTTTTATCTAAAATGGAAGGGTCCTCTTCAAGAACCCTTAGGGTGGTCCTTGGGGAGTCGTACCTTGATATTTCATCCCTAAAGATGTTCTAATACTAGTTTGGCACCTGTCCACCTAATTTCATCAATTTTCGACTCTTAAAACCTTGTGAATTACGCTAAGGCACACTACTTCTTCTTTCACTAGACTCCGGACATCATGGACATTTCTTGACATCTTGAATCTAAAAGTTTATAAATTACCTATAAACATTATTTTTTACCTTAAAACAATGTTACACTGCTTAGACACTCATGTAAGGCTCTAAACTAGGTCTTGGACTTTCGGAGTGTTTCATTATCCCCCTTAGGAACATTCATCCCCGAATGACACTATCTTTCGAAGAGAAAGGATAGACTCAATACTAGCAGCCCAACAACAAAACAACAACAACATAATCAAAAAATGATTTACAACCCAAATAAACATAACAACATTGCATTTGCACATAGCAACTTAAAACATCCTTTAAAATATCTAAGAGCTCAACATCAGAGCTTGAGGAATTACCTTCTCAATAACAATATGAGCTTACAATACAAAATAGAGCCACTTATACGAAAAACCCATTTCAAAACATATCAAAATTCTCACTAACATTTCATTAAGGCAACAACATACCAAATAGACAAATAAATGCAAATCAACCAAAACAAAATCTTTTCATGAAAACCTCATTCAGCAAAGCTTTACCCTTTTTTATGATTATCTTTTCAAAACAAGTCAAATTAAATTTCCCTCATTATTTTCATTATTAATAGAAACAACTAACCTAATTTAGCAAATATAAAAGGATAACATGACATGATGTGAGCTTCCGCCTTCTATATTGGTCACTCAACTATGTGGTTCTTCTCTAACACCATTACTTAAGCCACCTCATTATGCCTCAACTACCTCTTGTCGATCAAGGATTTCCACTGGATTTTCTTCATAGGAGAGATTTTGATCCACACCTTGACCTTTAATATAAAGAATGGAATCGCGGTCACCAATACACCTCATAATCATGGATACATGGAATACTGGATGAACCAAAGCTAGATCCCTAGGTAATCTCAATTCGTATGCAACATTGGCAACCCTTTGCAAAATTTCTTAGGGACTCACCTAACGAGCACTCAACTTCCCTCTCTTGTCAAATCTCATCACCCCTTTCATGGGAGAAATTTTTAAATACACTTTATCACTTTCTTCAAACTCTATCTCTCTTCATCTATTATTGGCATAAGAACTAAGCCGGTTATAGGCTGTTTTCAATCGGTTCCTTATGATATGATATTTCTCCAAAGTATTATAGATCAATTTAGGAAAAAAAATTTAAGACTCTGAAACTTCAAACAAACCAATCAGAGATCTACATCTCTTACCATACAAGGCTTTAAAAGGATCCATGGATATAGTTGAATGGTAACTACTGTCATAAGCAAACTCAACCAAAAGGCAACTATTCATCCCAACTTCCCTTGAAATCGATCACACAATATCGAAGAATATCCTCAAGGGTTTGAATAGTATGCTCCGCTTGACTATCCATTTGAGGATGAAAAGTGTTTCTTAACTTAACTTTTGTACCTAACCCTTTTTGGAACGACTTCCAAAATCCAGATGTGAATTGAGCACCTCTATCCGAAATAATGGATAAAGGGATACTACGAAGACACAACATCTCATTGATGTAGATCCTTGCATATTCTTCCGCCGAATATATACACTTAATGGAGATAACGTAAGTGGATTTTATCAACCTATCCACAATCACCCATATAGTGTCATTTTGTCTTTGTGAACGAGGCAAACCCACTATGAAGTCCATATAAATTTCTTCCAACTTCCAAAAGTAAAGTTGTATTTCTTTATGTAAACCACCCATTTTAAGTGTTTGGCTTTCACTTGTTTAAAATTTCACACAATTTGATACAAATTATGTTATGTATCTTTTTAAGACATCCCACAAAATAATTTTCCAAGGTCATGATACATCTCTGTAGAACCCGGATGAATCAAATAATGGGAACCATTAGCTTCCACTAGGATCCGATTTTTCAAATCATCCATATCTATTGGGAGGAGATTATATTCTGGTTCTTATTTTTATATTTTATAGCGAAGACACTTAATCCGGTCTCTAAGTATCATATTAGATGGTCCCAAATATAGTTAAAAAACATCGCGCCAAATTTTTGGCCAAAATTTGATATTAATATATTAAAAAAACTTCTGTATTTTTCACCAAAATAAAGGCGCCAGTTATTTTTATCCAAAAAGGAAAAACCTAGATAAAACGTAAAGCAAAACATAAAAAGCAAACAAAAAGATCTCTTTGTCTGATGCACGCCTCAGCTTACATATAACAGTATGTAGTCGATCTCTTCACACACAATCCATCGGTCTTCTCATCTAAAACGTCCGATGTCCCATCTCAACATCAAAGTACTTTCAATTTCAAATTTGGCTTCTTCATTTTCTAGAATCGCTGATAAGTTGTTTGAGAAAAAGATCCTACAGGTAATTTGATTTTTCTTATAATAAAGTTTCTATTGTTTCGAATTCCATAACATTTACATGGATTTTTATTGTTTTATTTAATTTACTCTTCTTTTTCTTCCTCCTTTATAACATTAGATAGGTTTAAAGTTTCTTATTAATATTATCTGTTTTGATATGTACAAATTGTGAATGATTATTTGGTTTTGTTTGTCGTAGTGACTCAATTTTGTGACCCTTCATCTAACAAAGTTTCTGTTGTTTCAAATTCCATAAATTGTACATGGATTTTTTATCATTTAATTTAAGTTCATCTTATTCTTTTTCTTCCTCTTTTCTAGCATAAGATAGGCTAAAAGTTTCTTAATCTGATCTGTTTTCCTAAGTACAATATGTGAAAGATTACTGGGTTTAGTTTGTAATAGTGACTCGATTTTGTTTATTTTATGCGCCTGAAGATTATGCATTCTCTTTTATATAGTGTATGTTTTATTTGAAAAGTATAATTATTTCGCTAAGAACATATACAATTTTTTTGTCTTCGATGTAGATATTTTTTGAGCAAAATAAGAAGTAGACTTTTACATGTAACTTTTAAAGTTAATTACATAATAGTAATGCTTCTATTAAGTTGGGGAGGCGAGAATCGTAAACAGATGTATTTAGGTGTGTGATGTTTCTCCCTTCGTCATATTTAAATAGGAGAAATATCATGATGAACCTGAAAAGAACGTAATTGATTGATTTGGCATTACAATTTAATTCTATATGAATTTTAAGAGGCTTATAACTACATGAGAGGTATTTTTTGTCCTAGAATGTTTGTCCTATGACTTTTTTGGGGCTAACTGCATGTGTGGTTCGAGCGTTTCTGTGTTTCGAAAATGTAACAACCCTAAAAAAATGGATATGCTAAATAATGCTTAATGTGTCTAGAATGCCTATGATTAGATCGGGTTCACACGGATTGATGGGCATACAACCCAACCTCTGAACACTTGCGATACTGAAGCCAACTAACTTGGGGAGTTAGTTGAGATATCAAAGGTTGGGTCTAACCATGTAGGGCTCATGAATATGAAGTTTTACCTAGATGAGTCTTTACCGAACTTCAATAGGGGAAATCTTAAGTTTGGAGGCTCTAGGGCTAAAATGTTCTTTTTCCAGGCTAAGGATAGTATCGTAATTATCCTAAATATGTAATTAATTATTTAATTAATAAGGTGGAGGGGCAATTTGGGGAGAGAGGAACAAAATTGGCTTTTTGAGTGAAGTCTTGCTCCACCTGGGTTCAAACCCAGGTGGAAGCAATGATTTAAATTGGTAATTATTTTAACTAATAAATATTTATTTGCTGATATAAAACAAAAGGGAAATAAGATTTTTTTTAATATTATTTGAAAGAGTCCTAGTTGACTAAGTCTGAACTACTTCACCTCTTTTAACTTTCTTTCACGTTTAACTCTATCTCTAACTCACTTCAATAAATATCTTCTCTTTCACGTCCTCTCTTTAAAAGAATAAGAATGGATCAGAAACTAAAAATTCTTTATGTCTTGAAGAACATTCACCTATAAAAATCTTATTCAAAACATAACCAAAAACGTTAGACAAAGAGAGGAGTTTTTCCATCGAGTTAGTGTTGAAGCTTTTGGACTTAGACGAAATTTTAGAGAAGGTTTGGGCAGCAAGTTCAAGGTTTGAACGTCAAAAAGATATGGTTTCTCTTCTCTTTTTGTACCTTTACCAAGAGAACCCTAAGGTTCAGATGAATCTATTCTGAAAACTAGGGTTGTTCCCCGTTGCATGTCCCTGTCACTAGCTCCCATTGATTCATAGGTTGGGTATGTTTGCTGGTAGAATTTGGCATGTAATGTGTTTCTGTGATGAATATTTTCATGAATGTGTGTTTGGAATCTTACAAATGATAACCTATATTTTCCAGAAATATGTGCTTATGTGTGTGCAATGTGTAGCCGTGACTTCGAACACGGATTGAAGCATGAAAATGACTTGTTTTATGGTTGTATTTCACATGGAAAAACTTATTTAAATCGTGATGTTCATAAGTGATGTAAAAATTCTGATTTGAGTGCGAACTAGTTATCAAATGTGATGTTGAAAATGCACCTAAAGAACTCACTAAAAACTACTCCAAATGTATATACATTTAACTTGAAAGAGGTGAGAAATAGGCTGCGAAAATGTGATCAAAATTTCCAGCATTGTGTTAGCTTAGTTTCGGCCAAAAAAAAATGGCTTAAAACATGAGATTTTAAATTAATGAAAATAGGTGAGGTCACTAGGGATTGAACCGAGATCTCACACGTGAAAAGCTTCAAAAAAATGAAATAAAGGAATGGCGTTAAGGGGGGATCTAACTTGGGTACCCTTGAATGAAAAGTTGGGAAATTTTATAATGGCTCATCATGATAAATTGAAAGTTAAAATGAGTGAGTTACACAGGATTCGAACCTGACTGCCTTTAGCCAATTTTCCCTAAGCTAAAAATAAAGATAAAGGAATGAGAGGAGTAGGGGTTGAACCCACTACCTCTCAGTCAGATTTAAGGAAAAGTTAAAAGAAAAATAAAAGGTTGAGGCGTGTTAGAATTGAACCCATGACTTTTAGGCTGAATGAAGGGAACTTAAGGAGAAAAATTAAAGAGGGGTTGTGAGGTTTCAAACCCACACCCTCTCGGCCAAGAAGGAGAGAAATTAAAGAAAATAAAATAAAAGGGAATGAGGTTCTAGGGTTCGATCCCAAATCCTCTCAGTCCCAATGAGCAAAAACTGAAGAGAGAAATTAAGGAAAACTAAAATGAAGGCGTTGGGGCTCGACCTCGTCTCCCCAAGCCGTATGGATCAAAATAGAATAAATAAGAAAATGTAAGTGTTAACAAAGGAATTCAAAACTGGGTTCCCTTGCCCGAATTTCGTATTAATACACAAGTCATACGTCAATAAATGTTAAAAGTAATTCTTCCCATATATATCGAAATATAGATCTTGGCATACATACAAGATGCATAATTCTTGTACCACATAATCATAGGAAGGTATGAATCACTTAAACTAACTATTAATGGAGCCTCATGGCTTGTACTTATAGACCCATTGTCTAGCATACATTTAAAAGTAGGTGAACCTAAAATGTATGTAATGAAATGATGAAACGATACAAGGGATAAGTAAGAGTGTGAGACACTCTAAATGTCCAAGTACATTGGCATATGAAGAAATGAATAAAGAAATAATGAAAACGTAGGAGCTTTAAGTAAGAGTTTGAAACACACTAAATGGCCAAGTGCATTGGCATATGAAGAAATAAACATTAACTTAATAAGGGGTGAGTAATTATGTAGAGAAAATGTGCTAAAGTTAAGGAATGTGGTGACAACATGATAAGAGGATAATGTAAATGATGAGAGTAACCTCAAATGAGCCTAAGTAAATGTTACAAAAACGTACTCACCTATGAGAGTGTAAAGTAAATGAAGAGACTAGTCTCTATGAACACTCTAATGAAAGTATTCAAATTAATATACCCTTTATACTAAGGATAAGAAGATAAATCGTCTATTAAGCTATGATGTCCTCATAATAGAAGTCAGTTTCCATGACGTATGAGTTCAATGTAATATAACTTTATACTGAGAACCGATAGACTAGTTATGAACAGTAATGCCTTATTTCAGGAAGGACAGAGGTTCACATAACTCTCATGAGATGAGATTGTCCGGCATACCGGGTATGGGTCTCCTTATATCTCTTAGTCTTCACACCTTTACTACAAATATAAGGATCTGGCAGGGTTCAATTCCAATGTATGATAACATGTTTTGGGTATCTTCGGTCGGTGATTTAACCTTTTTTACGGTGTGGGGGAGACACTATATATCATGATGCTCACATGATCTATCTCGATTAAAGTTAAAGTTCCCAATGAATGAATGAGGCTTGCCTCAAATGATGCACATAATGAAATGAATGATACCAAAGGTGTTAGGATAAAGGATAATCAATAGGTGAGATAGACCTAAGTAATGATACTAGGTCATTCTTGATTATTATACAGTGAACCCGGTGAAAGTCTTAAACTACATCCTAGGTATAGTTGGTGTTCACCTAGCCTATCAACAAAATGAAGTGAAGTACGTATGAATGAATGAAGCAGACTCTATGTTTGCTAAAGACGACTCCCTAGTTGAGGTCCCATATGTTGAGCCCTCATTTTTGGAAGTCTAAATGTCATGTCCATGATTTTAAGGTCTCCTGGCATTTGATTGAATGATATGAAAGATGTTGTGTTCTATATGCAAAACGATAAGTGCTATGTGTATGATATTATGTGCTATATGCAAAATAATATGTGCTTTGTGTAACCGTGACTTTGAACACGGATTGAAGCATGAAAATGACTTGTTTTATTGATGTATTTCACATGCACAAACTTATTTTAATCGTGATGTTCGTAAGTGATGTAAAAATGCTGAACTCTTTATCGAATGTGATCTTGAAAATGCATTTAAAGAACATACTAAAAACTAGTGCAGATGTATATACATTTAACGTTAAAGAGGTGAGAAAATAGGCTGCAAAAATGTGATCAAAATTTCCAGCATTGTGTTAGCTTATTTTCGGCAAAAAAAAAGGCTTAAAACATGAGATTTTAAATGAATGAACAATAGGTGAGGTCACTAGGGATTGAAGCTATACCTCACACGTGAAAAGCTTCAAAAAAATGAAAATAAAGAAGTGAGGTTAAAGTGGGATCAAACTTAGGTACCCTTGAATAAAAAGTTGGTAAATTTTATAAAGGCTTATAATGATAAATTAAAAGTTAAAATGAGTGATTCACACGGGATTCGAACTCTAGTGCCCTTAGCCTATTTTCCATAAGCTAAAAACAGAGATAAAGAAATGAGAGGAGTAGAGTTCGAACCCCGCTACCTCTCAGTCAGATTTAAAGAAAAGTTAAAAGAAAAATGAAAGGTTGAGGCGTGTGAGAATTGAACTCACGACCTCTAGGCAAAATGAATGGAACTTCAGGAGAAAAATGAAAGTGGGGTTATGAGGGTTCGAACCCACACCCTCTCAGCCAAGAAGGAGAGAAATTAAAGAAAATAAAAGGGAATGAGGTTGTAGGGTTCGATCCCAAATCCTCTCAGTCCTAATGAGAAAGAAATGACGAGAGAAATTAAGGAAAATAAAATGAAGGCGTTGGGGCTTGACCTTGGTTCCCCTAGCCGTATGGATCAAAATAGAATAAATAAGAAAATGTAAGTGTTCACAAGGGATTCAAAACCGGGTTCCCTTGCCCAAATTCCGTATTGATACATAAGTCATACGTGAATAAATGTTCAAAGTATAATGCACACATAGATCGAAATCGAGATCTTGGCATACATACAAGATGCATAATTCTTGTACCACATAATCTTAGGAAGCTATGAATCACTAAACGAACTATGAATGGAGCCTCATGGCTTATATGTATAGACCCATAGTCTAACATATGTTTTAAAGTAAGTGAACCTAAGACGTATGTAATGAAATGATGAAACCCTAGAAGGTATAAATAAGAGTGTGAGACACACTAAATGGACAAGTACTTTGGCATATGAAGGAATGAATAAAGAAATGATGAAACCCTAGGAGGGTTAACTAAGAGTGCGAAACACGCTAAATGGCCAAGTGCATTGGCATATGAACAAATAAACATTAACGTAATAAGGGGTGAGTAATTATGAAGAGAAATTGTTCTAAGGTTAAGGAATGTGGTGACAAAATGATAAGAGGCTAATGTAAAAGATGAGAGCAATCTCAAATGAGCCTAAGTAATGTTACCAAAACGTACTCACCTATGCGAGTGTAAAGTTAATAAAGAGACCAGTCTCTATGTACACTCTAATGAAAGTATTGAGATTAATATACCCTTAATACTAATGATACAAAGAGAAATCATCTATTAAGATATGATGTCCTCATACTAGAAGTTAGCTTCCATGACGTATGAGTTGAATGTAATGGAACTTTATACTGAGAACATATATACTAGCTATGAACAGTGACTCCTTATTTCGAAAAGGACGGAGGTTCACATAACTTTCATGAGATGAGACTATACGACATTCCGGTTATGGGTCTCCTTATATCTCTTAGTCTTCGAACCTATACTGCCAATATAAGGATTTGGCGGGGTTCAATTCCCATGAATGCTAACATATTTTGGGTCACTTTGGCCGGTGATTTTACCTATTTTTGGTGTGGGGGAGACACTAGAATTCACGATGCTCACATGATCTATCTCGGTTAAAGTTAAAGTTCCCAATGAATGAATGAGGTCTACCTCAAATGATGCACATAATGAAATGAATGATACCAAAGGTGTTAGGATATAGGATAATCAAGAGGTTAGCTAGACCTATGTAATGACACTAGGTCGTTCTTGAATATTGCACAGCGAACCCGATGGAAGTCTTAAGCTACATCATAGGTATAGTTGGTGTTCACCCTAGCCTATCAACAAAATAAAGTGAAGTACGCATGAATAAATGAAGCAGACTCTGTGTTTTCTAAATAAGGTTCCCTAGTTGAGGTCCCATATGTTGAGCCCTCATTTTTAGAAGTCTAAATGTCAAGTCAATAATTAAAAGGTCTCATGGCATTTGAATGAATGATATGAAATATGTTATGTTCTATATGCAAAACGATATGTGCTATGTGTATGATGTTATGTGCTATATGCAAAACGATATGTGCTATGTGTGAGATGTTATGTGTTATATGCAGTATGATAAGTATGATGATGCATGTTACTCTCATTGCATGAATTTCCTAATCCAAATTTGGAAAGCTCATTAACTTTCCTAATTCCATTTTGGCAAGTCCACTAACTTGACTTTCCATAATCATGTTGTTTGAAAACCGTTGTTCTTACTCATTCATGTCTATGGTGTGTGCTTGCATATGACCTTACTTAGTACAAGTGTGTACTAGTCCTATAAAATATCTAATTTTAGGTGCAAGCACAAGTTGACGTTAGATCTTAAGTTACGACGTTGCAGCTATCCGGACGTGGACCTTATATCCGGACTTGGTAGCCCCTCATGATTTCGAGAATGTCTACCTTTATTATATATATTAGATGTAGGATTTATCTAGTAGAGTATTTTTCACTAGTGTTTCATTTCCCATTTTTCAGACTTTGTATTTGTTCCGTTCTTGCAAGAATACGTTTAATACAATTATGATTTGCTTATTTCATTTGATTATCTCTATATTAGATGGTTAACTTTTGAATGCCTATAATTTTAAGTATAATATCTTTCACATGAAAAAATAAAACAAAAATTTCAAATTTCCGCTAAAATTAACCTAGATGAAGTATGTATAACGTATGCAGGCTTGTCCGCGACTTCTGAGAGGTCAACAACGCCGGTTTCCTCTAAGGGTTCTAGATTCCGGTCGTGAAAAAGTTTGTATAAAAGCACTAGGTTAAATTCCGTGGATAGTAAGTCATATCAACCACATTAAGTAGTTTCTACGTCATGGTACTGAAGTGCACCACTATCCTGATTTCAAGACTGCGTGATGCATAAGAAAAATTCCCTTCTTCTAATCTTATCGTGCCTTCTCTAATGTATGATTTCTCGGTGTTAAGAGAGTATCTAATATCAAATCTTGAGATTTAGAAAGATGAATACTAGGAGAAACACAGGCGGAGAGATTGGAGGAGCAGCTGTTGTGGTAAATCAAGTTCTTCCCAAGGCTCCAGCTACTGGAATAGAGATGCATGTTAATCCAATTGGGTTTACAAATGGATAAGTGAGGAAAACCTTGGTAGAGATGGACCAAGCCATCACTTTACAAGCTAAGGTTATTACAAAACAAGGCAGAACAACAAGGTGTTCCTAGGAAAACCCACCTTCCAACACCATGACTATTAGGTTAAGGGACTTCACGAGGGTGAATCCTCCAGTTTACACTGGATCAAAGATTGCTGAGGATCTGTAGGAGAAGTGTAGGGAAGCTATGCTGCATTTAGGGAACAGGTCAAGGCAAGCTGAGAAGAATTTTTTAAAGAATGGTAGTACTGAAATCAGGGATAAGCCCATGTTTAAGAAGGGACTCTCTTACCAAGGGGAGTAAAGTTCATCCAATGGTCTAGTTTATTTTTGAAGATTGATCTTCCTTAAGGGTACCATCTTCTTAGGGTTAGTCATGAAGATATTCCAAATACAGCCTTCTGCACCCGTTATGGTCACTATGAGTTCTTAATTATGTCATTTGGTCTCACGAACGCACCTTATACATTAATGGATCTCATGAATAGGGTCTTTTGTGAATACCTTGACTCTTTCGTCATAGTATTCATTTATGACATTCTCATCTACTCTAAGACCAAGGAAAGCATGAACATCATTTTACACTAACCTTTCAGTAAATGTGAATTCTGGCATAGATCAGTGACCTTCCAAGGTCATGTTGTGTCGGACAAAGGTGTAAAGGTATATCCCCGGAAGACAGATGATGTTAAGAACTGGCCAAAACCCCTTACTCCCACAGATATTTATAGCGTCTTGTGATTGGCTGGTTATTATCACTGATTCGTGGAGGTTTTTTCTTCTATTGCTGCCACACTAACAACTTTGATTAATAAGAAGGCCATGTTTGAATGGGTGGAGGCTTGTGACAAGAGTTTTTAGGACCTCAATGATAGATTCACTTCAGACCCGGTGCTTACTTTGCCTAAGCGTGGTGAGAATTACACTTTGTATTGTGATGCATCTTGGTTTTTTTTTTGGATTGTGTTCTTATGTAGGTTGTTAAGGTGATAGCTTATGCGTCCAGACAACTCAAGGTCCATGAAAAGAATTATCCCACTCATGACCTGGAGTTGGCAGTTGTGGTGTTTGCACAGAAATTATGGAGGCACTACTTGTATGGAGTGAATGTGGATGTGTTCACAGACCACAAAATTCACGAGTACGTGTTCACACAGAGGGAGGTGAATCTACGTCAGTGGAGATGGTCGGAGATTTTGAAGGACTATGACACAAATGTCCACTACCATCCAGGTAAGGCTAATGTTGTAGCGATGCTTTGAGTAAGATAAACATGGGAAGTCCAACCCACATAGAGGATGAGAAGAAGGAGTTGGTAAAATATATACATAGACTGTCCAGACTAGGTGTGCAGTTAGTTCACTCTACTAGTGGGGGTATTTCAGTTCATGCTAGTTCGAAATCATCCTCAGTGGTTGAACTCAAGAAGGGTCAGCATACTGATCCTGTGTTGATGGAGCTGAAGGACTCAGTGTTGGTTAAGATAAATAAGTCATTTTCTTTGGGAGATGACTACATACTTAGATACCAGGATAGTCTATGTGTAGCAGATATGGATGATTTGCAGACCAGGATCATTAGAGAGGCCTACGGTTCTGGATATTCCATACATCAAGGTTCCACCAAGATGTATCATGATCTTAAGAAGATATATTGTTGGGATGGCATGAAGAAGGACATTGCAGATTATATGGACAGATGTCCTAATTGTCAATAGGTTAAGGAAGAACATCTTAAACCTGGCGGTCTTACTCAGATTATTGAGGTTCCGACTTGGAAATGGGAGGGCATTCATATGGACTTCGTGGTTGGTCTTTCATAGACTAGGAGACAACATGACTCTATATGGGTTATTGTGGACATGATGACTAAGTATGCCCAATTTATCCCTTTGATGTCTACCTACAGAGCCGAGGATTATGCGAGACTCTACATTGATGAGATTGTGAGATGGCATGGGATTACTTTGTCTATTATTTCATATAGATGAGCATAGTTCACTTCATATTTCTTGATATCCTTTAAGAAGAGCATATGCACACATAGGAAGTCTAGTACTGTCTTTCATCCTCAGAATTATGGGCAGGCAGAGCGTACCATTCAGACTTTAGAGGATATGTTGAGGGCGTGTGAGATTGACGTCAAGGGTAGCTGGGACGACCATCTACCTTTAATAAAGTTCTCGTATAATAATAGCTATCACTCCGGCATAGGAATGGCTCCGTTTGAGGACTTTTATGATAGAAGGTGTAGGTCTCCAGTTTGGTAGTTCGAGATTAGAGAGTCATGCACTTTGGATCCATAGATATTCATGAGGAATTTGAGAAGGTCAAAGTGATTAGGAACAAGTTGGCTACTGCTTACTATTGGCAGAAGTCTTATGCAGACAAAAGAAAATAACACTTAGAGTTTGATGTTAGTGACCAGGTCTATTGGAAGATATCACCTACCAAGGGGCTGATGAGGTTTGGCAGGAAACGGAAGTTGAGTTCGAGGTATGTTGGTCCATACGAGATCCTACAGTGTGTGGGTGAAGTGGCCTATGAGTTGGCATTGCCTGTGGAGCTAGCTTATGATCATCCTGTCTTTCATGTCTCTATGTTAAAGAAGTTCCTATGTGATCCATAATCGATTTTACTAGTTGAAGGTTTGGGGGTTAATGAAAATATGTCCTATGAGGAGGTACCTGTTGATATTTTAGACTGACAGGTCAGGTGACTGAGGAACAAGGAGATTGCCATAGTGAAGGTAGTGTGGAGGAATCACCTTGTTGAGGGTGCTATATGGGAAGACGAGGCCGATATGAGATCTTTCTACCCTCAGGTTTAAACCTCTTGAGGTTTGACTTCGTATTCTTAAGTCTAAGTTTCCTCATCTCTCCGTTCTTTATTCATATTGCTTATTTGTGAATAGTATTTATGTTATGATCTGACTGACATTACTCTAGATAGTTAGCAGTGTAGTTCAGGGACGAATGTTACTAAGGGGATGATAATGTAAAAACCCTAAAAAAATAGTAATGTTAAATAATGCCTATTGTGTATAGAATGCCTACAATTAGACCGAGTTCACACGGATTGATGCGCGTACAACCAGACCTCTGAACGCTTGAGACAGCCAATCCAATTAACTTAAGGAGTTAGTTGATCTAGGAAAGGTTGGGTCCAGCCATGTAGGGCTCCCGAATATGAAGATTTACCCGGATGAGTCTTTACTGGACTTAAAAAGGGGAAATGTTAAGTTTGGAGGGTCTACGGGTAAAATGGTATTTTTCCATGCTAAGGGTAGTATTATAATTACCCTAAATATGTAATTAATTATTTAATTAATAAGGTGTAGGGGCAATTTGGGGAGAGAGGGCCGAAAATTGTCTCTTTGAGTGAAGTCTTGCTCCACCCGGGTTTGAACCTAGGTGGAATCAATGATTTAAATTGTTAATAATTTAATTAATTAATATTAATTTGTTAATTTAAAATAAAATGGAAATCATATTTTTTTAATAATATTTGAAAGAGTCCTAGTTGACTAAGTCTAAACTACTTCAACTCTTTTAACTTTCTTTCACGTTTAACGCTATCTCTATCTCTCGCACATCAATATCTCACTTATCTTTCACGTTCACTTTGCCAAAAACACAAGAACTGATCAGCAACTAAAAATTCTTCACACTTGAAGAAGTTTCACGTTAATAACTTATTCAAAACATAACCCACAACGTTAGGCAAATAGAGGAGTTTTTTCGTCAAGTAAGTGTTGAAGCTTTTGGATTTAGATGAAATTTTGGAGAAGGTTTAGGCAGAAAGTTCAAGGTTTGAACGTCAAAAAGGTATGGGTTCTCTTCTCTCTTGGTCCCTTTCCCAAGAGACCCCTAAGGTTCAGACGAATCAATGTTAGCAGGTAGATATTAGGTATGTAATGTGTTTCCATGATGAATATGTTCATGAATGTGTGTTTTGAATCATTCGAATGATAACCTATGTTTTCCGGAAATGTGTTCTTATGTGTGTGCAATGTGTAGCCGTAACTTTGAACAAGGATTGAAGCATGAAAATGAGTTGTTTTATGGTTTTATTTCACATGCACAAACTTGTTTAAATCTTGATGTTCATAAGTGATGTAAAAATGCTGATTTGAGTGCAAACTCTTTATCAAATGAGACCTTAAAAATGTACCTAAACAACTCACGAAAAACTACTCCAAACGTATATACATTTATAGTGAAAGAGGTGAGATAATAGGCTGAAAAAATGTGATCAAAATTTTCAGCATTGTGTTAGCTTAGTTTCTGCCAAAACAAGGATAACAACATGAGATTTTAAATTAATGAAAATAGGTTAGGTCACTATTGAACCAGAGACCTCACACATAAAAAGATTAAAAAAAATGAAAACAAAGGAATGGGGTTAAGGGGGGATCGAACCTGGGTACCGTTGACTGAAAAGTTTGTGAATTTCACTAATGATTATTATAAAAAATTATAAGTTAAAATGAGTAACGCACACGGGATTCGAACCCTAGTGCCATTAGCCGATTTTCCCTAAGCTAAAAATAGAGATAAAGAAATGAGAGGAGTGGTATTCGAACCCACTATCTCTCAGTCATATTTAAGGAAATGTTAAAAGAAAAATAAAAGGTTGAGGCGTGTGGAAATTGAACCCACGACCTCTAGGAAAATTGAAGGGAACTTAAGTAAAAAAATTAAAGTGGGTCTGTCGGGGTGCAAACCCACACCCACTCGGCCAAGAAGGAGATAAATTAAATAAAAGAAAATAAAAGGGAATGAGGTTGTGAGGGTTCGATCCTAAATCCTCTCAGTGCCAATGAGCAAAAAATGATGAGAGAAATTAAGGGAAAAAAATGAAGGCGTTCGGGCTCGACCATCGGTCCCAAAGCCATATGGATCAAAATATAATAAATAAATAAATGTAAGGGTTAACCAAGGGATTTAAAACCGGGTTCCCTTGCCCAAATTCCGTATTGATAAACAAGTCATACAAGAAAAAATGTTCAAAGTAATTCTACCCATATAGACCAAAACTGAGATCTTGGAGTACATACATGATGAATAAGTCTTGTACAACATAATCTTATGAAGGTATGAATCACTTAAACTAACTATGAATGAAGCCTCATTTCTTATATGTATAGAACAATAGTCGAGCATACATTTTAAAGTAAGTGAACCTAAGATGTATGTAATGAAATGATGAAACCCTAAAAGGTATAAGTAAGAGTGTGAGACACACTAAATGTCCAAGTACATTGGCATATAAAGAAATGAATAAAGAAATGATGAAACCCTAGGAGGGTTAAGTAAGAGTGTGAAACACATAAAATGGCCAAGTGCATTGGCATATGAAGAAATAAACATTAACGTAATAAGGGGTGAGTAGTTATAAAGAGAAAAGGTTCTCAAGTTAAGGAATGTAGTGAAAACATGATAAGAGGCTAATGTAAAAGATGAGAGCAATCTCAAATGAGCCTAAGTAAATGTTACCAAAACGTACTCACCCATAAGAGTCTAAAGTTAATGAAGAGACCAATATCTATGAACACTCTAATGAAAGTATTGATATTAAATACCCTTAATTCTAATGATAAGAAGAGAAATCATCTATTGAGCTATGATGTCCTCATACTAGAAGTCATCTACCATGACGTATAAGTTGAATCTAATGGAACTTTATACTGAAAATAGATAGTCTAGCTATGAATGGTGATGTCTTATTTTGGGAAGGACAGAGGTTCACGTAAATCTCATGAGATCATATTGTCCGTCATGACGGGTATGGGTCTCCTTATATCTCCTAGTCTTCAAACCTATACTTCCAATATAGGGATCTGGCGGGGTTGAATTTCCATGTACGCTAACATGTTTTGGGTCACTTTGGACGATGGTTTCACCTCTTTTCGGTATGGGGAGACCCTAGATTTCATGATGCTTACATGATCTATCTCGTTTAAAGTTAAAGTTCCCAATGAATGAATGTGGCCAGCCTCAAATGATGCACATAATGAAATGAATGATACCAAAGGTGTAAGGATATAGGATAATCAAGAGGTGAGCTAGACCTAAGTAATGCCACTAGGTCATTCTTGATCATTGCACATCAAACCCGATGAAATTCTTAAACTACATTCTAGATATAGTTGGTGTTCACCTAGCCTATCAACGAAATGAAGTGAAGTACGTATGAATGAATAAAGCAGACTCTGTGTTTGCTAAAGAAGGCTCCCTAGTTGAGGTCCAATATGTTGAGACCTCATTTTGGGAAGTCTTAATATCAAGTCCATGATTCCAAGGTCTCATGGTATTTGAATGAATGATATGAAAGATGTTGTGCTTTATATGCAAAAAGATATATGTTATGTGTAAGATATTATGTGCTATATGCAAAACGATGTGTGCTATGTGTGATATGTTATGTGTTATGTGTAGTATGATAAGTATGATGATGCATGTTACTCTGATGGCATGACATTCCTAATCCAAATTTTGAAAGCTCACTAACTTTCTTAATCCCATTTTGGAAAGTCCACTGACTTGACTTTCCATAATCATGTTGTTATGAAAGAGTTGTTGTTACTCATGCATGTCCTTGGTGTGTTCTTGCATATACTCATATTTAGTACAAGTGTGTACTAATCCTATACATTATAAACTTTTAGGTGCAGGCACAGGTGGATGTTAGAGCCTATGGTACGACATTGCAACTATCCGAACGTGGAGCTCAAATTTTGACTTGGTAGGCCCTCATTATTTAGAGGATATCTACCGTTATTATCTAGCTTAGATGTAGGCTTTAGCTAGTGGAGTATGTTCCACTAGCGTTTCATTTCCCATTTCATTGTTAGACTTGTATTAGTGCCGTTTTGGCAAGAATACGTTTAATGTAATTATGAACTTCTTCTTTCATTTTATTATCTCTATATTATATAGTTTATTTGTGAATGACTATAATGTTAAGCATATTATGTTTCACATGAAATAAGAAAACAAAAAGTTCAAATTTTCCGCTAAAATTAACCTAGATGAAGTAAGTATGACATATATAGGCTTGTCTGCGACCTCTGAGAGGTCAACGACGCCGGTCTCATCTGGGGTCTAGATTCCGTTCGTGAAAAGGAAGTACATAAATCTTCGTAGGCTGTAGCAATGAATATTGGATAACATTCTCTTTAATGATTGCTCCTCTAGGTTGTAACATATAGTTCTGGCTTTCCCCTCGTCCAAACTATTTTATTGGTTGGCTTTACTCTCATCCAAACTGTTTATTTAACTATCAATCTTATGGATATAAAAAGGTTCACTTTGAAGCATATAAATCAGGGTATTTTTCTTAGCTTCTATAACTGTTTTGTCCATATTCCTTAGAAAATTTCTAGCCTATAGGATTTTGAAGTAGTAACGGTTTGTTAAAGTACGTATGGTTCTGCTTGCAGCATCTTAATATTCAATAGATTCAAAATGAAATATACAGTGACACTAATCGTGCGTCATTCATTCACATGTGAAATATACAGTAATCCTCATAAAAATATATAGTAACCCTCATCATCCACACATTTATTACAAAGTTCTTTAGTGTTTAGAAAAAATTGTAAAAATCGCTAAACAATTTGCATCAAAGAGATGAACTCATCTAACAACCATTTGTGTACCATTTTATTCACCCTCATTTGGTTTCACCTTAACAGGTGACGTCACCCCTAACCATTTCATCTTCTTCAGCAATTGGACGGGTCCGAGCTGGGTCAAGACTTCAAAATAGTAGAGTTTCTAAAAACTTCAACTCGTCTTCTGGTGTTATAAGTTGTGCATCCGATATCGTAGTTTTACCATAGGGTTGTTTTTTATGATTCACATTCTTTTCTTGTTGTTTAAATTCCATCATTGGCTTCTAGATATTGTCCCTTCTAATATTCCTTCTCGCCATTCCGGCAACCATGTGCAATATAAAATTCACGTTTATCACGCGCCTGGAGCGAATTTTTTCAGAATCAGAATTCCATTACACTTTCATCAAATATAATAGTGTTGATAATGCCTGTCACAACACTCCTAATAGACAGTGACTAACAAAAATCATAAGCTTAAATTCTCTAGACAGCAACCATTTTCTTATTTCATAAACGATAGGTACCAACAACACAAGCGTAGTTTCTTTCAAAAGGTTCAACTGTAACCTCTTCAACTGGTTTAAACTACTCATATTGTAGGTTATTTACTTCCTGAACAAATACGACTTCTGCTAGCACTGTTGAATCAATACAGTTCACCTTGATTAAGATAAGAAATTGACCCCCCGGTTTAAAGAAGTATGATGCATTCAGAGCTGAAATTCTCGCATGATCAGGCTGAGAAACACTAGAAAATATCATATCTACCATTCCAAAAAGCATTAAAAAATATCACATCCACCACCACGACCTGTAGTTGGTGCAACCATGGTTGTTGCTGTTTGAAATTGAATGAAGTAGAGAAGAGTTATAAAGTAGATCTATGAACCCTAATATTGAACCTCCTAGTGAGGCTTATTGGTTATTTTTGGGTGTATATATTTGCATAACATAAAATTTTCAACATAGCTGCAACATAACATTATTGCCAACTTATGTGTTTTAAACTTTTCTGCCAAGTTGTAGTTCATCAAGATCGTCTCTTAATCTATCTTTCTAATCCATTTATTTCATTTTTTACTGAAAGTAATTAGGTGTACTTCTCTAAAATAGATGTTTTATCTTTAATTGATGTATCTGAAATTTTTTTCTTATAGATTTTTTTCTTATTTTTTGCAGATTTTGTGGAGATGATTCTGGATATCACATGACAATGACTAAACTTTATGTTTTTTTCTGAAATTTCTTTTATTCTTCAGTAAAGATATTAGCTTACAAGATGGACTTACTCATTCTTGCTTTGCTATGAATATTATAAAAATGTTGAATATTATATATGTTTTTTTGTTCTTTAAGAAAATATTGAAACTTACGTCATGTGATGATCACAAATACCTCGTAATCAATTGATATTTTTATTTCTATCGCCTTGCAATCCTTCCTCTATTATCTTTTGTATCCCAATTTTTACTTGTAATTAATTTTATATTTGTTACTTTCTTGTCCTATAAATTGTTGTAGGATCAATTGTGATGAGTTATAGACAATAATTATAGATTGTCTATAAAGGTCAATCTAGTACAAAATTTTTTGCTCGTTTCTTATGAATAATCTTGTACTATAAATGATGCTCGTCCTTCAATTTCAGGGTGAGGTTGTTTTTCATCCCTAAAATAACTCTAGGACCAGTTTATTATGGTCGCTAGAGCTATCTTAGGAGTAGATTGTCAAAGGTCTCTAACTCTATTTTAGGACCAGGTCAGACTCGTCTATAAAGAGTTACTAGGAATAGGTTGCGGAAGGTCGCAAAAGAGGTTTAAGGACCTGAATACAAAGATATCAATGGTCCATATGGGACAAGATATGTTGTCCTTAAAAGTACTTCAGGACCACATTTTTTGCTTGTCTCAAAACCATTCAGGGATGAGCTTTATGAAATCGTCTTTATTGATCGGTAGCAAAGGTACTTTATACGACGAATGGTGACTAGGTTTTTCTGCTCTCTATTGCTCATTTGGGACAATATTTGAACTTTCAAGGACCAATTTCCCTTCTTTTGATGGTTATTTTCTTATAGTTTTGGGTACACACAACCTCTCTTGGTAAACACCAACCCCCTTTAAGGAGAATAAGTCATTAAGCTTTCCAAGAACCAATTCTTTTAACTCCATCTATGATGGATTAAGTTGTTGCTTAGACTTCACGTCAATCACCAAAGATGATTCCGAGTTATGATGGACCATAAAACAACCATATGGAGAATCTTCCAATCTAACACCCAGACGAGCAATCCTATGGGCATCTTTTAATTGGTCTTTCATACCCTATTCAACATGAGATACACTACCCATGGTAATATGACTTAGATCATCCGTAACTACATTGTCCTTGCCGTGGTGGTAGAGAACACTGATTTCGTAATATTTCAACAATTCCAACAACCTTCATTTTAAGAGATTCAAGTCTTTTTGAGTAAACACATATTGCAGACTCTTATGGTGGGTATACATATCAAAATGAACTCCATATAGGTATTATCTCAATATTTTGAGGGCAAACACCATAGCCACTAACTCAAGATCATGAGTTGAGTAGTTCTTCTCATGAACCCTAAGTTTACTAGAAGCATAGGCTATAAATTTCCCGTTTTCATAAGGACACAACCAGATACCACTTGTGATGCATCACAATATACAAAGAAACCCTTTGTACCCTCTGGTAAAGTCAACATCGGAGTCGTGGTAAGCCTATCTTTCAAGATTTAGAAGCTTCTTTCACAAGACTCTGACCACTAAAATTTCACATTCTTTTGGGTCAAAGTACTTAACAAGCATGCTATGGAAGCAAAATCATCCACAAACCTGGCTAGACAAAAGAAACTTCTTATGTCATTTGGGGACAATGGTCTAGGCCAATTTTCTAACCTCATTGGCTTTCTTTGGATCAACCTCTAAACCCTCACAAGATATGATTTTACCAAGAAATGCTAGACCTTAACGAAAATTAACTTTTTCTATACTTGGAAAATAGTTGGTGTTCTTTCAAAACTTGCAAAACCACTCTCAAATTAACCATTCAAATATACAAAGATCTAATCCATTATGATAATCACAAAGGCATCTAGGTTGTTTTGGAACACCCTACTCATTAGGTCGATAAATGTTGTCGGGTCACTAAACCCCAAAGAAATCACCCTAAACTCATAATGACCATATCTTCTTCAAAAGTCCCGTTTGGTAATATCTTTATTTCTCACCATAATCTTGTTATATCCCGACCTCAAGTCAATTTTGAAAAGTAGCTTGCCCCTTGGTGTTGATCAAACAACTCCTCAATCTGAGTAATAGGATACTTATTCTTAATGGTCACTTTATTGAGTTGTCGGTAGTGAATACACATTCTAAGACACCCATCCTTATTCTTCACGAATAAAACCGGAGCACCCCATGGGGAAATATTGGATGATGCATAAGTTGCTCTATCTTGTATAGTTTCCATTGAATATTCTTGAGTGTTATGGTCCACCATTAGTGGTTTTGTGTACTTTAAGTATATAAATATGTATTTATATGGGTATTGTGAGTATGGACTTGAAGTCAGTGAAATAAAGTGATGATTGTGATATTCATGTTTATATGCTTTATGAAGCTTGGATTGTATAATTTCTATTGATTATGTCTAAATGAAGTATGTGTACATTGGAATCATGCTAGTGTGTGAAATATGATGAATGAATGTGTAGGAATTATTAGGAGACGATGATATGAAAATTGTGATTATATGAAAGGTGTGCTCATGTGTACACAAACACACTTTGAATGAATGAATGAAGCTTAGCAATGGCATGAGGAATTGTAGGGTTGACACTCTTTGTGAGTAGATATGAAATGTCTAGACAATTCCTTACTATTACAAAAAGACCTTAATAATGATGTCAAATCCGGGTTTACCTACTTGACGTAACCGGCGTTTTTATCCTTTTTATGGACTAAGACTAGCCTCTTAGTCTCACGTCATTACATTCATAGGTTGAAAAATGCGGAAAATTTAAAACTTCCATTATCACTAATTTGAGGTTTACATAGACCTCTACATACACATAATATATATTCATATTGAGTATACATAGACCCTTCGAATAGGAAGGTTACATAACCTTCTACTTTAATTGCACATACATATACGTAAAATATAGAAATAGTCTCAACAATTCTGTCATCTCGTACCATCTAAACGATTATCACAATATGGGCATAGCCCTTACATCAATCCAACAAGACCATTCATAAGTGATACGAAAGTACAATACTCAATTAAAAAGGAAAGAAATGAAAGAGTCAATAAATTCATAACAAAAATATGTAAGCTAGAGGATGGCATTGCCCTTGAAAGTTGAGGACCTATCCTACTTGTATGAAAGGAAGAATCCAAGCCTTCAACAATGTCTTCATCCAAACTCTTCAATGACAGGAAACCTAAAATGTTTGGGAATATGAGATCTTATGCACATACAGAAGAAAAACATGCTAAAAAGGACTTTATATCAAAACATGCCAAATACCCCTTTACGGGCTCAATGCAAAGTCAAGTAAGTCGTATCAACCAACCAAATATGCTTACTATCTCAACAAGTAATACCTATCCCAACAAGCTTGAAACTATGATTTACTACAACCCTAACATGAAGGAATAATGTAATGAGAATGAATAAGAGTCAATCATATCCTAATAAGCAGGATAACTGCTCATGAATCCTTATCAAGTCAACAAGTGTAATGATAAAGTAGAACCCTATAACCTTCCCAACCAAGTAAACTCAACAAGAAAACATAACCAATGTCCAAATCAATCTATATAGTCAACCTACATATATTAATAAGATAATCATCATCATATATACATATTTACCTTGTAGCGTCAACAATTACCATCATATACATCATTATCATATGCTTACATAATATCAACCTCCTAGAGATTCCATAAAGGTCAAATACTGCAAGGCATAGGTAAAGTCCCATCCACATACCAAGGATAACTTAAACCTCTCAAGTCACCTTAGTTAGTATATACTTCATTACCTTATATTAATTTAAGGAAAACTTGCCTTAACCGACATAGACCAAATGAGCTAAGTGTGGAATCCAGTTTTGTAATCCCTTACACCGATAGAAGGTGGTCTACCGGCCAATGTAGGACCAAACACAAGGTGGATCCACTAGCTAGTCTTCCTATGGAGGCAACATATTTCAAGAACGAAGAGATAGTATATTCCCTCTTGATACCACTTGTTAGTTGGGGCCTTCTCTCATGGAAATCCATTGGATGAATATTATTCTTTGGAAAGTCAACAACTCATGTAGAACTATAGGGAGAACCATCCTCTTTAGGAAGTCATCACCTCACATTGTCATAATCACTATGTGCGAAGCTAAGTCCCTTTATTGAAATTTCTTTAAATATTTAATTATCGATCATAATCATAATCATCAATAGTTCAATAAGAATTGTATGGGTATAACTCCTTTCATCACAATTCATTTAAGTGAGGCTAACACATTAGCATTTCATAGCATATCAAGGCACATTGATAGGTTTCACCATCCTTAAATAACATACACCCTAATCAACCTCACAACAAAGTCAAGAATTTTCAATTCAACATTGTATCACCCTATGATCCTAGTACAAGGAACACTCCAATAAAATATCGTGACTTAACAACAAATAATCACAATTCGAAATAAAAAGATTCTAAGACTTACCAAGTCTTTCTGATACTCTATCATCACGATATTACCATCAACCCATCACTCAACCCAACTTGGGGAGTAACATCGTCACACAATGATACCAATAGAATGACAAGGCCAATTGCATCTCTATAACACAATTCAACTTTAGATCACAACGGGAGAGAAGCTACATAGGCTAATTTCACCTTTTCAATTCATAACCTAAACCACATCTCAAGAAATACCATGATAGGCCTATAGTTCAATTGAATTTAATCACAACAAAACCATAGAATAAGTCTAATCAATAACCAACTCAATTTATTGATCACAACTTAGGGATAAGGATGGAGGATAATTCTTCAATTTAGACAAAACCATCAACAATTACCATAAACAAGTTGAATTACATGGTAATATACTCAATATAACCTAAAGATACCATCAACAACTCAATCCATAACTTCAATTTTTTAATTGGATGAAATCCATAAGAAAACTCAACTTTTGAAATCTATTTTGAAGGAACCCTTTGAGGAAAGAGTCTCAAAGGTGAATAGAATTTATACCTTAATATTTATCAACAATTTGATGGTGAATTCGTCCCTTTGAATCCCCCAAACCCTAATCCTTTCTAGTATTCAATTGTGAGTTAATGTAGAGACAGAAATAAGAGAGAAGGAAAAGAGTTTATTTGTGAGTTATCTTTAGGTTAATGAGGGTTGACAGTATTTAAAGTGGGACTTTATGAACATAATTAGTCTCCCTTTAATCCCCAACAAACCCCTAAACCATATAATTAATTAAATAAACTGAATTAATCCCCTCAATGTCCTATTATCCCTCCATTGTACATACAAAGTTTGAGCTACATCCTTGAGTTGGTATGTGGCCAACTTGGCTATCTCACTTGAAGACACCCCCATTGTATATAGTATCTTATAGACCTTATCGATAAATCCTTGGGGGTCTTTATCAACTTTAGACCAATAAAAAGTAGAAGGTTTAATTCGAGTGAAGTCCTTTAGAAGGGAAACCATATTAGTGACTTGTTGGAGAGGACGGTGAGCAATCTACCAATTGGTTTGGGCCGTCATAGCTTGGGCTTGAACCATTGCGTATTGTCCTTAAGTAGTAATTGTTTGGGTCATTTGATCAAGAATAGTCCTCATGTCAGCCTCCGTCATAGGTTGAGGTTTAGTCGCGGATTGATCAACATTACCATTTTCCTCAAGTGGAGGAACTTGGTCACCATAGGGAGGATCTCCCGCATTAGAAACTTCATCCTTAAGTCTTCGAGCCGCATTTCTTCTACTATTCATACTTCCTTTAATTACTACAATAGGATTAGATGTAAAAGCACACCATAAGAATACTCTATTGGCATGATATAAGATTTCCAAGAAAGAGAGCGATTCCTAAAACTTATATAGGTTCCTACTCATAAGTTTCTAGTGCTTCACAATTATGAAAACAAACCTACATAGACGTGGTAGAGAGAGATACATAACTCAACGATATTCAACCTCATGCTCTGATACAAAGTTTTTCACATCCGTGTTTACCCCCTAGATGTAAGCGTTGTCGTCGTCCTTTTGAAGGACTAATACTAGCCTCTTAGTCTCATGTCATTACATTTATAGGTTGAAAAATGCGAAAAAATATAAAACTTCCATTATCACTAATTGAAATCTTACATGGACCTCTACATACACATAATATATATTTATATGAAGTACACATAGGTCCTTCATATAGGAAGGTTGCAAAGCATTCTTCTTTTATTGAATATACATATACGTAAATTATAGAAATAGTCTCAATGATTATCTCATCTCATACCGTTAAATCAATCCGACAAGACCATGCATAGGTCATACGGAAGTAAAATACTTAATTAAAAAGGAAAGGAATGAAAGAGTCAATAAGCTCATAACAAAAATTCTTAAGCTAGATGTAATGCCCCAAAACGAACTAAGGTCAACTAGTCTTGAGTTGATTTTAAGTTAAAATGAATTACTTTAGTATTATTAGGAAGTGTATAAATTTTGGTTAAGTTTGGAGGTCAAACGCCCGAAAACATCAATCACGTCCGGAGGGCATGCCTTAGATTGTACTTGTGTGTCTTGACGTTTTTGAGTGAGTTTTACGTATTTTTTTTCCTTAAAATAAGGTGGGATGTTCCTATGACCTAGTCGACTTGATTTATAGTTTTAACTTCCAGGAACGACCCCCCTAAGACACACAAGGGTTCCTACATGAAGTGCCCAAGAATTGGGCAAAAGCTGCCAAGGACATTGCGCAATCGACGGAGCAATCTACAGGGCATAAGCCAATCGACGCCCCTCAACTGGGGGGAAGTTGTTCCATACTTAGTGAGAGTTTCATCCCCTCCCTTATCCATTCTATGATGCAATCTAAGACCAGTAGCATGGGTCGTCGATCAATCGACGCCAATAGCTTGGATCGTCGATTGGCACCTTCTAAGACTGTTGCACGTGGGTGCCCACTTAGGGCGTTTTATGTAATTTCACCCCAAGTATTTTAGGACCCTAGGCTGATATTTTTAGTGTTTTTAGGTTATATTAAGTTAATTTTAACCCTAGACCTAGACAAGACCCCCACTTCAACTATTCAAACTCCCTCTCTAAAGAAAACACTCCCAAAGTCACCATTGAAGATAAGACTCAAGGAGGTAAAGAAGGGATGTTTTGTAAGTGTGTCTTAATAAAAAATAAGTTTCTTTGCCTTCTATAAATCTTTTGGAAATGACTCCTTTAATGGAAGGGTGTTCAAGGATGGATACCAGATATATAAAAGATAGGGAAACCCTCAACTATGTGTCCACATAGGTGTATCCATTGGGAAAGCCATGTAATATCTAAGAAGCATGACCTTACGCTAGGCAAGTGAGGATACCTCATCCGATATGGGTTAATATTGGGATTCCATATCTAGATCTCATGGTCTATGTCGGTTAAGCTAATCTGACACAAACAATTGATTGAACTAAGTCTTCTAAAAGAACATACTACTTAGGGTAGGTGGTGGTATGGGATGCTATCTACTCATTGCACTATGTAGGACCTTCCAAAAGGGAAGACTTGGTGCCAAACCTTCAAAAAGAATGTACTACTTAGGGTAGGTGGTTGTATGGGACTCTATCTACTCATTGCACTAAGTAGGCGAAAGGGAAGACTTTGGTGGCTTATTGGGTGTCTTTTGATGTCTTGCCATTGATTGAGGGTCATGTTTGTCCCGAGTTGAGTAAGCCAAAAGGGGTAGTCTTGAGGATTTTTTTGGTGTTTTTGAAGGAGGCATATGAATACTTACTTCATGTCTTACCTTAGTAAGTATTAGGATAATTCTGAGGTAGGGAAACTCTTACGGAAAATGAGTTCACTTTTTATTTCTCTTGGCCTTGTAAGATCACTCATTTAGAATAGGATTGTTCATTGTAATTTCTCAAGTTGATTTCATTTTGAATGCTTTGAATGATTCCTTGTTATTGTTCAAATGGATTTATCGCAAATCCTAAGGAGTTTCAGTGTATATGTCAAGTGAGTTTACTGTAAGGTTTTGGTAAGTTTTCTGTAAATGTCCATTTGGATCAAAATTATGGAATATCTTATCTAAGTATTGAATGATTGTTAGTATGATGTTTTTACTTTGAATTCATAAATGTTTCACTTAAATTGCATGAAAATCTATTTTACTAAAATGTCCATTTTTGCATGTTTTTGCATATGCTATAATTAGTACATTGTTTTGTACTAATCCCATACTTTTATGTAATATATATGTATAGGTTTGAAGATTTTAAAGGTTTGATGTCTATATGAAAGAGCTTGGGAAAGTTTCTCTCAAGGCAAAGTATGGCCTCATATATCCGAGGGCATAGTCCTTTTCTTAGTTTTATCAAAATACTTATTATGTATTTGATTTCAATGTAAAGGTTCGTTTCTCTAAGATATTATATCTACTATCTTTAATTTTGGATTTTGACGATGAGATTTCTTAAGTATTTATGAAAGATTTACTTTTTATTAAATTATTCATGAAAAGATTTAATTTCGCACTACTTTTCATGTCTTATGTAACGAATTCTAGCTAAAGGGCTTGTACAGGACCCGAAAGGGGCAAGTACACCCGGTCATGAAACGAGGGTTACTCCTAATTTCTAGGGAGTACTTTCCGGTCGTGACACTAGAGGATGACATTTCCCTAGAAGTTTAGGACCTACCCTACTTGGATTAAAGGAAGAATCCAAGCCTTCAACAAAGTCGCCTTCCAAACTCTTCAACGACCGGAACCTAAAAATGTTCGGGAAAAGGGAAGAAAATGGGGATAGTACTCCAAATGTACTAAGTATGATATCTTATGCACATACACAATCAAAACATGCTAAAAAGGACTTTCTATCAAAACATGCCAAATTACCCCTTTAGGGTCCTAATGCAATGTCAAGTAAGTTATATCAACCAACTAAACATGCTTACTATCTCAACAAGTAATACTTATCCCAACATACTTGAGACAATGATTTACTACAACCCTAACATCAAGGAATAATATCATGAGATTGAATGAGAGTCAATCATATCATATTAGACCACACAAAAGAATGTGATGAAATAATTCTTGTAGAGAGTGTACTACTTAGGGTAGGTGGTGTTATGGGGCACTATCTGTCCATTGCCCGAGTAGGCATTTGAAAGGGGAAACTTGGTTTTTCTTTATATGCAATATATGAATGGTCATTATGTGATGTAAATAAAATAAGGTGACGCAATGTCTAATTTTTGAAAGCATGTGAAGGTTATGTTATGAATCATTAATGTGGTGTACTTAATCTAAGGGAATCCTCAATAAGAACTTGGTGGGAGTAGTAGTATGGGATGCTACTTTAACATGCACTTTGTGTAACTTGCAAATTTTCTTAGAGAAGGTCACTATAACACCCTTCAAATGACTAAGGTGAAGATAGAGCCTAACTTGGTTGTAATAATTATCTAACATCCTAAA
Source organism: Solanum habrochaites (assembly GCA_027704765.1). Lineage (NCBI taxonomy): Eukaryota > Viridiplantae > Streptophyta > Magnoliopsida > Solanales > Solanaceae > Solanum > Solanum habrochaites. Next base: position 39,337,371 of record JAKWJA010002492.1, on the reverse strand, counting down.
ATTTTCTATAATGTGGTATTGAGGCAGTGTCTAGAGTTTTAGGTTCACTAGAAGTCAAACATCAAGGGACGACTAAGACATTCTATGACTAAGTCACCTTTGTGCCTCATATATGGTTTTATGTGTTTATGTATGATTCATGAGGTTACAAGGTTATTAAATAAGTATTATGGTGTTTATGGGCAGTGTGTCAACCTTCGTGATGTTTGGAGGTCAAACGTACAAGAACGTTCACGATGTTATATTTATTTGCCTTGAAACGACCTTGTGTATCATGGAATGTTTCGTCGAGTTTTACGTGTTCATTTTGGATAAAATTAATGTGACAGGTCATAAACTTGTATATGAGCATGTTTGGGTTGGAAACGTTCGAGCAAACATTCACAAGGACCATCCAAGGGTCATTGAGGAATCAGGTCTCATAGAATGACATGTATTTGTAAGTTAAGGTGAAGTGTATGGTGTCTTGTCTTGGTTGACTTCTGTCCCTTGCTTGATGTATGTATGAATGTGAATATTTTATGTCTTGACTTAGGATGCTAAAGTCTATTAGTCTTTAATGTATAATTGACATGTGACTTAAAAGAAGTTAAGAGAGTCTTTTATGTGAAACCTCGAACCTAGTGGTAAGGTTATGAATGTTGAAATGTTAATTCGTAATGGTATCCTTCAAACTAAGGGAATGATGGACTTAAGGTTAATTTCCTGTTTCATATTAATCCTTAGGGAATTCATCATGATCTTGTTGTCCCCATCGAAAGGTAGCCTGAAGAGGACCTGTTTGGTAGGGTAAATGTGATTGGGTTATGAACTTGTTATGAGACCCTTTTATGTTAACCTTATATGTAAATTACGCTATGAGAAAGAAATATAACACCGAGCGAGTATGATAAGGGAACTAGTTCTAGTTAAAGAATGAGACTAGATTATAATGTATGCACTTCATATTCCTTAACCATGTGCCTACATGGGATGTGACTTAGTTCTACCATTGGGAAGTAGACCACCCTCATCGTAGTAGGTTAGAACTTAATATTCGATGTCTTGCTATCATAGTCTATCTCGATTATTGCCTATTCTCATCACGTGGGATACTTAATAGCATTACAGAACTTCTATGAAGTTTAGGTTGTGGTATAAAACTCTATCTAGACATTGCACAATAGGATTTGAAGGTGTTAGTTAGAGTCCCTAGGTCTTGTCCAAGACTATTACTTGAATATCCTTTATGTGTTTACCGTCTCCTAAATGAACTAATGAATGCAATGACTTAAGTTAAAAAAAGTATGTTAATTGAATAAGTACTTATCTAAAGTAGTTAAGGCGTGTCTAGTTGCGGTGTAAAGGGGGCATATGAATGGTCACTTCGTATCTTACCTAGATTAGTATTAAGAATTACTTTGGTTAAGGAAGATGTTGATTTTATGGACATGATTCAAACTTAGGAGATCTTAAGGATTATTTAGGTAGTCTTGAAAAGGTCAATCATGGACGTTATCTTCTTGATCTATTTAAGTAAGTCTTTTGATATCCTTTGATGATGAAATATCATATTATCCATGTGTTGACACTTTGATGTCTTTTAATTGTGTATGTGTCTCATTATAAGTATTCTTGAGGGTTATAAAGGTATGCTTAGGGAGGTTGTATGGGGGTCTCTATTTGTGTTACTTAGGTAGGTCTTATGACAACTTTTAGTGAGGAGACTACATGACTAGGAAGTGTTAAATGGAAAAAAGGAAGCATTTCACTATAAAAGTGAATAACTTCAATGTACAGTGAAATGGGTTCATTATAAAGTGACTGAAAAGTTGCAATATTTTATATAAATGTTACATTATGTGTTTCTAAGTTGTAAAATGTTTTTCTTATGATTATAATAAGATTTTTTGATGAAAAAGATGCATATTTCGAATAAATGTCGGTTTTCATGCTTTTTGTGCATCATGTCATACTTAGTACATGTGGTTGTACTAACTCCGTGATTTAGGTGAGGAGCATTTGGAAAGGAAGACTTGGACAGTAGCATCGTTGAAGAAAAGTTGAAGTGTGTCCTCATTTGACTAGAGGGCATATATGTCTTTTATGTTTTCTATTAGAAGGATTTTAATAGACTAAGTATTTCTATATTAATATTGTGTATGGGTTGTGTCCCAAGTATTCTCGTGTCTTAAGCTTGATGAGATTGATAGTTAGTATTTCCTATGACTTTATGTAAAAGTGATTTTTAAAGACTATGATATTTTTTGTGAGAAGTTTTAATTCCGTACTACTTCTCATATGTTTATGCGATGAATGATATGTAAGGCTTGTATAAGACCTCCGAAAGGTATAGTACGCTGGTTGCAATCCGAGATTGCCCCTATCTTCTAGGATGCGGCTTTGGGATGTGACATATTTGTATACGATTAATATAGGTAGGAATAATACTACACCTGAGTATTCAAACATCAAAATGTTGACATACCTAGACCTAACATAGTCATTTAACGTATAGAAAACATCATCAATAAAACCTAGATCATGAACTGACATTGAAAACTAGGCATAATACTTCACATTGTGTAACCATTATAACCACACTTTCAAGATACAATTGCATTAAAGTCCATGGACAACACATATAAGGATTGACAATAAGGTAAACACCGCCACCATAAATGGACCATACCACACAATTTCATACAAGGCCAAGCATCGAGGATTTCTGTAGAAGAGTAGAGAGAATAGAGAGAACTTACAATTCCTCAAAGCTTTAATCATCATTGATCAATTCCAACAATTCACCATCAATATGCATAAAATAGTAGCTAAAAGTACCATTAAATAACGAAATTTTTGTTCAAACATCACAGTTTCAAGATCACATTAGGTACACTCCTTCATGAAGTCCATAGAAAGTAGAGTTGTATAGATCAATTTACCCAACCCCTAAACCTTGATCATCATTGATCAATAATAAACAATTCATATTCAATTCACACAAATAAGAAAATATAGGCATTCCAAAATAATTGAAACATAAGTCAATCAACATAGAGTCAAGACAAAAGACCCACATTATAGGCCAATTTGAGAAATCATGAGGATCATGGATTCATCATAAAATTGCAGTGAAATTCATCATAAAAACATGATAACCATGCTTTTGAAATCAATTTGTGAAAGAACCCATGGCTAGATTGAAAATAAAAAATTTTTGTATTTGAATCTCATTTGAAATCCTTGATTGACTCCTTAGATAAATGGATTACTAAGTATGAAGAATCACCATACCTTATTGATTGAAGAACCATGATAAATTTCAGAAGAAACCATGAAAATCCAGCCCCTAGCTTGAACTTGAGTTTCCCCTCCAATGGATGTTTGAGAGAATTTGGAGGAGAATAGAGCTTTTGGGATTTTGATTTTTCTTATTAGGTGTTGGGGTTTAGACTTGGGAAAGTGGTTAAATAGGTCCTCAACAACGATGATAACCTTCACCAAATTTACCAAAACACCCCCATATTTATCTGGACTTTTAGACATTTCAAACTCAATATTTAACTTTTAGAATCTTTGCCAAGAATAAGTCCGTGACGCGGGGCTGTTCCCGGATGATTTTTTTGAAAATAACATCCGTTGGCAGTTAAGTCTGTGTTGTGTCCCTGACGCTGAACAAATTTTTACCTATGGTGGACAAAGTCCGTGACGCAGACCTATTTCACCAATGAACAAAATCTGATGCCTTGGGCAGCTTGTTTGCCCAAGGTTGGATCCTCCTCAAGGACCCTTTGGTTGATCCTTGGAGAGTTTTTTCCAGGTTGTTTCAACCTGAAATACTCTCTTATAAATGTTAGTAAACTCTCATATCAATTTCAAATTCAAATTACAAATAAAAACTGACAAGAATCACTAAGACTCACAATCACGTTTTGAGGTAAAACATTTGAACGTGTTGGGCATTCTTGGACGTTTGACCTCAAAACTCCTGCAAACCACATCAAAATTTACACACTGACTTTTAACAGTATAATTATTCATTTAAGTACATAATAACCTCATAAACAACATGTTAGACTCTAATCAACCTAGCTCATTTTGAGGGTGTATCAATACTTCCCCACTTGGAAAACATTAGTCCTCGAATGACACTTGAAACATTTTCAATGACTTAATGACTCCCATATAAGCTCACAAAACTTCAACATGTTATGACTTAAAAGTCAATGCACCAAACATACAAGGAACATCAACTTGATTCTATAATGTATTTAAAGAAACATAATCAAACATGGACTACTTCTATAATTCATTCCATGCATTCCAAACTACCTTCTCCAACTTTAACAATGTTCATTATTTCATAACAAGGTTAGACATACTATGGATTTCGATTGCACAATTAGGCATAAACCACACATAAACTCATGAGAAAATTTTGAACAATTTATTCAGTTGCACAAGAATCATGAATAATGTAGATCACTACAATCTTATAGTCTAGACATAACACCATCAAGGTCATATATGACATCACCATGCTTAGCTTTGTTCAAGAAGGAACTACGTTCTTCTATTCACAACATATATACATGTCATCATACACTTCATATTAAAGCAATGCATAGAGGTGATTTCATATTAAGGATGATTTATTTAATCCCAACCACATTATTTTTATACTTCCTTCCTTATGAAATCAACATGGTAGGTCACGCCAACCACATCACAACATTAGAAATTAAATTTACAGCTTTCCATTTCTGGAATATTACTAACTTTCATAAACGTGCATCATATAGGGAAATTATCACAATTTATAGGCACACCAAAATACATAGTCTAGACAAACCATCACTTCTCAAGAGTGAGCCTATAGTTACACTTCCCAAATGTCAATAGTCAAAGATTTTTCAAAGAGATTCATCTTTTCTCATTTAAAGGAGACTCAACTTCTCATTGTGATTCTAAGGAAAAGCATGCTCACTAGGCTATCCCATTAAATAAATTGCACCTTAATCATATAAGGATGCACAACAACAAGAGAAACATGAAAACTTATCAAAGTTTCCTTCTTCATGCAATAATGACCTTTCATATATGCATAACATAGTGTAATCTAATACATGCATAACATATTGGAGAACATACATCATTTTATGCAAGACTATTATCACGAAGAAGCTACTTAGGAACTCTTTGGTCTCAATCTTGAGTAAGAATAGAAGGAAATATAGGGATATCTACAACCCTACTAATAACATCATCCTTCCCCACTTAGGAAACCCAATTAAGAGAAACTCATCACAACTCAAGGGAAATTTAGCTTACCAACCTTGTGGACTAAGCACATTATTCTATTCTTCGGATCTAAGCTTATGAACACGCTTCTTACAATCACGACAAAAATGATTTTTCAATCCTAGAGAATTTCAAGAGAGCTCAACATAGGGACATCAAGGAACTTAAAATCTTACAATCTATGCACACTGTCCCCCAATTAGAGTAAGCCTAAGAAAAACATGTCATTAAACATCAAGGCCAAGGCAAGGCAAGACAAACCTAAAAGGTTCATCATTTTTGGTGGAACTTTACAACCCCAACCATACCTAGGTACAATATAAGCACTTTTTCAATGAAACATGCTCAAATTCAAGAGGTCAACCTCAATTCTCTCCTTATGTTCAAGAGATAAGGGGTACATATGATACATCCCTTTAACTCACCTTAGGGTAATCATACTTCCTACTTATGGAATAAACTCCTTTTTGTCTTTTTAAAACTCTTTGTAGAGGTTCATATACGGAACCACTGAATAGTCAAAACTTTTCTCCCATTAACTAGCATACTTCACAATCACTTAAAAAGGATCAACAAACTATCTTCCCTCCTAGAGAGAAAGCCTAAATAAAATATTCCAATCCACACAAGGGTCAACTATGTAGCATAACACATTTACAAAGGTAACATTCATGTTTCTCACTATATACCACATTCTCCAAGACTTTTCAGCCTAAACCGTAACATCATTCTACCATCCTACATAATCATAAGGCAATCCATCATTCCAAGGGGAAATCCATTCAACCATAAAAACTACTAACAAGTTATAACCGCATCATATCATAACTTCTCAACATAGCATATCCTTTCTCATAAATCATATAGAGAAATGAATGGTATCACATCATCATACACTAAATTCACCTTCATACTCACCGAACCATAAAACAAAGGTAAACATCAAAAATCACCTTGTGTCCCTCAAACATTGAGACGTCATCCCAATCCAAGAAATCACATCTAAAAGACCACCTGACAAGGAACCATAAGAGAGAGTTCACATAGAGTTATGTTCTATGGCATGACATGAGAATAGTGAATAAGGGACAATTTATAGTCCTATCGACTCTTGCTCATAGGTGTATCATGACTCACCACGATGAACGAGACTCTACTAGATATGGCAATAGAGACTTGGAAAGCTAAAGAATAATCCTTAAACCTCATGCTCTGATACGAAGTTTGTTACGACCCGTAAATACACCCTAGGAGAAAGGATCACTCTTGAGTGGTCACAAGGCGGCGTCGACCTCTCGGAGGTCTAAGACAAGACCTTAGACATCTTTCATAGCATAATCGTAAAAATAGCGAAAAATTTAAAACTTGTTATGGGACATCATATGCTACAATATTACTTCATATATATATAAAATACCATAATATATAGTTATACTATAGATCTCTTTGCAATATTAAGACATAACTCAATAGAATAGAATAGGGTAAGGACCCTTAACAACATAAAATATAAGTCTAAGCTATGCTATTACATCAACTTAAAGAGAATCTTGACATAGGCAAGCTTTGAAGCATACGGATCCCCTTACTTGAACTTGTAGATCTATCCAAGCTCTTCACTTTGGAGACATCATTTAGACATCAATACCTACACTTTATGTAAAGAGATGAAGAAGAATAGTATTAGTATAAAAATGCACTAAGTATGACAACCATGCAAACACATGTATTTAAATAGGACATTTTATTTGAACTTATGCAACATGTCTTTTTAGTTAACTTCAAGAACATAGGCACATATTATCTCAATTTAGTTCACATACATCATAAAGACATGCATACTACTAATAATAGCACATAAAGTCATATATCATACTTTAAGGAATATTCAACACATACAATACATTACCTCTCTTATCTTACTTATTTCCTTAAGTAACCGTCAGTGTACCTAGTACAATGTATCACCTTGAGGTCACTATACAATAGTCTTTATTCGATATGTTTCATAAATACAACCACATATATTCACAATTCATAAGAACATTTTAGAAATAACCTTTACATAAGGACCATAATCTAAGACACCTCCTAAGTCACACTAGTGGAAGATGTAGATAGTATCCCATAATACTACTTCCACCAAGTGTACTTAAGAAGTCACCCAACACTAGGCATAAGATACTTAACAAGTCATAATACTTTCATTTAAAACTAGACATAAGGCCACATACTTCATCGCATCAATTAAATACGATTTGCTTTACTACAACCTTAGACATAACTTATTTAGTTCATATCAATGGTAAACCACTATCAAAAATCCTTCACAAGCCTGCTTGTTCTATATAGACATAAAGTCTCATACCTCCACATATACTAAGTTAACTCACTTAGAAACCATAAGTCAATTCACATGCATACTCATAATTCATATCACGACATAGCAAAGTAACTTAACATGCATTAAACATTACATAAGTCTTTACTTCATAAGAGGGTATAATCCTATCTTTTCTTGAAGTCGTCTAGTGCAATGCATAGATAGGGCCCATAGTCCTACCTATGCCAGTACACTTCTCAAGGAATTTAGTTTAGAATTCATATTTTTATCTTAGTTTATTTATTAACCCTCGAGATACATAGACATAACCAACATACACAATCTGAGCTACATGGAATCCGGTGTTCCACTCCCACATTGAAAATTTAGGTTTAACATTTGCCAAAGGTGCAACCAATCGTACATAGCTATATAAGTGGTATGCACAAGCTATAACCTACGGGGGAACATAGTTATGGAACATGGAGATTACTTCTAGAAACATTGACTTACTAGCGTGGAGGTTTCAATATCATGAGACAACATCGATGTTGGCAACCCGAACATGCTAAACGTGAAGGCTCTCTTGTGGGAAACCGAACTTACTAAAGTGAAGCTCCCACTCACATTTTTCATGTTCAATTAGTGTTAGGCTCTAACTTCATTTTTAATATATATAGTTAAGCTTTTAATACTCTAATTCATATGGAAGGCTTTAGGATCTTGCTCCTTGATACAATATATAGCTCAAAAGAATCTAAGATGAGAAGGTCCTTTCATCTTAGAACCTACTTCATGTGATAATGTCCTTTCATATAATCGTACATCATGTACTTGTGCATACAATGTGAGATCTACCTTCCGACGTACCACCTTTAATCACACACGTTCATAACTTCACTAATCATATATTTACACGCATACAATATGTAATGGTGCATTGGAGAACTATCCCTTCTTTAGTCATAATGAATCTATCCTACAAATAGTCATGCATGAAGTGTGCGTGTGTACATTGGTCAACATGATCATATAATGGCTATCACATAGTATTGAAGAAGTCACCCTCTAAATATAACAATACATGTACAACATTCTTTCAAGTGTTCGACTCAAACACATTAAGGTGTCGTTTGGTAGAGTGTGTTAGAAAAAACAATACATGCATTAGATATGTATATTAGTAATACCTTGTTTGTTACCATTTTTTTTTGTTATATATACTAATGAAGCATTAAGGTATACACAATATGGGTATAATTAAGTTGTGTATTTACTAATACAAGAAATTTATAGGTATAGTACTACATAGCATTTCTTAACATTTGAATAAATTATGTAATTACAAAAGTACCCTCATACAACTTTAACAAGAACATTTTCCATAGTACTTGTTGCCTTTCTCTTTCATCTCTTTTGTTATACTTTGTCAAGAAAATTTAGAGTAGAATTTTCTTCCTTTTGTCAAATCAAACATTGTTTGCTAATTCTATGTTCATAAAGGTAGTAGTCTTGTCGTCATAAAAGAGGATTTTCAAACATCTCTTTCACAATTTAAGATGAAATTTCGGGTTTATTCGTTTTTCTAATATGATTTGACGAGCTCATCCATTTCACTCTTTATATGGTTGGAAAATTAGGAAGTTTAATACATCGATACTTGTAAAAGCTTGTATGTATTTATTCATAATTTTATGGCAATATAGGTGTTAAATAGGATCTTTAACCATTATGGTGACATTTTGGTATTGCATATATTATCTTGTGGATGAGAAGTGTTCAGCAAGTTTTGTGTCTCATTTTTGTCTTTCATGGCTTGTCATGGTCATTCTCTAAGAAGACGATGTCGAAACAGACGTGAGGTGAGATATCATATGAAGTGTTCGAGTTCCGAAATCAGTCGCACTTAACTATATCATAAAATTGATAATGGTAGTGTATTGTATCGATAAGTTTAAGAATGGATAGAAATGCCTTTCACATTAGTTCTCTTAACTAAAGATATGGAGGTCGGTGATAGTAAAAAGTATGTCATTTGCAAAAAATTAGCCATGTTTTTAAAAATATCTGGTCATATGAGAAAAAGAGATCAATCAAGGTTGAGTATATTAGATCGGGATGGAGCGTATAAGTCATGGCTTTCAATGAATGATTGAGGGCTATTCTCCAACTAACTCATTGCTACTTGTATCCTAAACCAGGTTACTTGAGGATGAGATTGTGAAGATCGAGGAAAGTGGTTTGAGGGTAGTGAATATCACTTAGCAATCTTTAACTATATACAAAATATGCAGAGTTTTTTTATAATAGTTTAGAAAGAAAAAATATTATCATTATTTTATCGATAACACTAATAATTTATCTTAAAGGGTTTGTTTAGGGAGCTAGATGGTACTTAATTCACATTAGATTTCCAATCAACACCAAAGCAAGATATAGAACAAGAAAAAGGAAGGGGATAGAACTAATGTTTTGGGAGTTTGGGATAGAAATCTCAATTTTACTTAGTGTTCCCTGGATGGGAAGGTTCAGCTGCGCGATGGTCTGTATTACGAGATTGCTATAGTACGAAGGAATGGTTGAAAAATTCATGAGGGTAGGGCCTGTATATACTTTCAGTTCATCATAGAAAGAATGCACTAGTAACCTAAATTATATTTTATATTATAGGTAACTCTTAGTTGGTGACGAGGATATACGAATGGAAAAGGATTTCTTTCACCCTTTATCGAGGTATAGATATTGTTAAAGGCATTGGCACGGCGCTATAAATCCAATAGCCTCGTGTAGACGAAGAGCTTTTCAAACTTGAGGTGCATGACTAGAGTCGTAATGTAATTGAAAGGGGCATTTGGTTTGTTGAAAGGACGTTGGGGAATTCTTAGAAAGAAGTCCTTCATGGTACTCTGTTAAGGTTATAACAGGATCATTAGTGTTGTTGTTTGATTCATAATTCATTCGTAGAGAGATGGAAGGTGGATCCCTTAGACATTGATGTAGAAGAACAAATGGAGAAGAACGGAAGAAATAATACTTTAGCAAAGAAATCTTTTGATTGTTTAGCAAAGAACATTGTTGCATAGGGAGTATATTAAAGAAATTTAAAGGTAAAGGGTTATTTTTTGTAAACCACACTTTTTAAATAGAAATTACGCAAGATTATTTTTCTAATACATCAAAACCAAAACATGTATAAAAATAATGCAGACATAAATAATGCAAGCATTACTAATGCAAGCACTAGTAATGCAATTATTGCTAATACATCCTATTTTGCATTGTTTTTATACACTCTACCAAACCACACCTAAGAGTATTTAAGAGTACAGACTACACACATTCACATTACATTATAGGAGGCAAGTACATATTCAACAATAGAATTAAACACTCCTAGCCTACTTTGACCACACATTCGTATAACATTCATATACGTAGGAATCATAGTACGCATGACTACGCAAACATCAATCTGTAGACAATACCTATCTCTTACATAGTTATTTAAACGTTTAGGAGGCATCATCAATAAAACATAGATCATGAACTAGCATTGAAAAGTAGGCATAATATATCACATTGTGTAACCATCATATTAACACTTTGAAGATAAAATTGCCTTCAAGGACATCGATGACACAAATAAGGATTGACAATAAGGTAAAAACCTCCATTATAAGTGGATCATACCACACAATGTCATACAAGGACAAGCATCTAGCAATTATATAGAAGAATAGATAGAATAGGGCCAACTTACTATTCCACCAAGCTTTAATCATCATTGATCAATTCCGATAATTTAAAAATAAATACATGTACAAAACATTAGCTAAAAGTACCATTACATATTGAAATCTTTCTTCAAACATATTTATTTCAAGATGACATTAGGTACACTACTTCATCAAGTCCATAGAAAGAACAAGAGTGTTGATAAACTTACCTAATCCCTAAACCTTGATCATCATTGATCAACCATAAAAAATTCATATTCAATTCATATTAATAACAATATTAATAGGCAATTAAACATAATTGAAACATAATTGAATCAACATAGATTCAAGATGACATGACCCACATTAAGGGCCAATTTGAGAAATTAGGAGGTTCATGGGTTCATCACAAAAGTGGAGTGGAACTCATCTTAAAAACAGTATATAGTCATTAATTTATCATAAAAATTCTTTTGAAATCAATTTAATAAAGAAACCATGGCTAGATTCAAAATTCTGAATTTTGGTCTTTGAATCACATTTCAAATCCTAGATTAACTCCTTTGATAATTGAATAACTACGGATGAAGGATCACTATACCTTTTTTATTGAATACCCATGAGAAATTTGAGAATAAATCATTAATATCCAGCCCCTATCTTGAAATTGAGTTTTCACTCCAATGGAGATTTGAGAGAATTGGGAGAAGAAGAGAAATTTTGGAATTTTAATTTTTTCTTATTGGGTATTGGGGTTTTGACATGGGAATGGGGTTAAATAGGTCTTAAATAATATTATAACCGTCACCCAAAGTTACAAAAATGCCCCTATATTTATTTAGACTTTTAGACATGTCAAATTCAACTTTCAACGTTCAGAATCTTCGTCCGGGAACAAGTCCACGGCGCGGAGCTGTTCCCGCATGATTTTTTTGAAAATAATTTCTGGCGAAGTTGAGTATGCATTTTATCTGTGACGCAGACAAGAATTTTTACCTATGGTGGACAAATTCTATGAAGCGAACCTATTTTAACAAGAACTTTAACCTATGGTGGACCAATTCTATGAAGAGAACCTACTTTAAAATAGAACAAAATCTGCTGCCTTATGCAACTTGTCAGCCCAGGGTTTTGTCCTCCTCAAGGACCCTTTGGTTGATCTTTGGTGAGTTTTTTGCGGAGGTTTACACCTCAAATACTCTCGTATGCGTGTTACGAACCTCTCACATAAATTTCAACTTCAAACAACACATAAAACCTTACAAGATAAACTAAGATACCGAAGCACGTTTCGAGCCAAAACGTTTAATCGTCATGGGCGTTACTTAGACGTTTGACCTCAAAACTCCTCCAAACCTCTTCACACTTGAAACACTGCCTTGTAAAACTATAATTTTTCAGTTAAGGACTTAATAAGATAATAGACAACATCTTAGGCTTTAATACAACCTAGCTCATTTTGAGGGTGTAACATGGCAGCAAGAATGTCATTTTTCTCCATCAATCTTCAAAGAATATGATGGTATGTAGACCTTTAACATTTTGGGATTCATTTCCACAAAGGGTTCTTCCAAAAATTGGTTTTTGAAAGATGATTTTATATGTATTTCTTCCTAATATGAATTTTATCTTCTAAATTGAATTATTTATTGTTTATTTTTATTATTATGATTAGCTTATGATGTATTACTGATCAATTACATTGGTTCTTGATGAATTAACATAGTATGTGGAATACATTATAAGTTGACGCAAATTCCCTAACCCTAGGTGATGGATTCATGTTTAATTTATTAGTATTGATACAATTAAGTGAGTTATTGTGCTAAAAACTATTGTATGATGTTATTATACCAATTGATGAATGGAATTTTATTGGTAGAGGGTGAGATCATTGATGATGGGTTTTGAATGAGAAATTGGTAAGAATTTGTGATCTTGAATTTTTATTTCAATTATGATTGCTTGTACTTGGTGATAAAGTTCAATTGAATTATATTCACTAGTAGTTGGTATGATGATGCAATTGAAATGTCTTAATTATGTGAAGTTGTGAGATTATATGTAAGATAAAAAGATATAAGGTTAATTACTAATTGCCTATGTTCCTTATTGTGTCACTCCTCACATCCCATTAAGATGGACAGTCGATGCTCTAAAGGCCTGAGAGAAGTAAGCTTACAATGCATATAACTATAACAATCGAGAAAAGTTCACAATGGATAATACGATACGAACCAACATAAGTAGACCTGAAAGTTATATACATTACATAGCCGTTAAGGACACAACTCCCCAAGACACAACTAAACCATATACAGACGTCTACAAAGACTTTAAAATATAGAAAACATGGGGTAGGTCAGCACAAACCCCTCCTTACCCTTAACTACGATACAATACATAAATGAATTTACCAAGGACTCAATAAATCTGCGAATAAACCTGGAGCTCACCAAAAGTAGTAGAGTATAGTATTCTCCTAGTGAAGAGGTCTACTAACTGGAGTACAGGTGCCTGCAGGATGAAATGCATCGTCCCCTGCGAGGGAAATTAGTAAGAAAAATGTACTGAATATGTAAGGCAATAGGATATGTAATACGAGGGCTCAAATCAAATCAAGTATCATTATATGAGGGCATAGATCAGGAGACAATACTACCTTTTCTTACTCTTGTGAGATCATATAAGTTACATTATTTTCTTTAATTTTTTTATGTTGTAATCTTTGTAGGGCATGTAATACAAGTTACCAGCTGATCATTGGTAGAAGAGGATGACCCGTGAGAGGCATTTTAACCCCTGGTATACGATCCTCATAATTACACAAATTGGGATCGGCCTATGCTAGGCTTTCTCCTTTGATATTCCACCCTTCCATACCAATAGGAATCGGCCCATGCTAGGTTTCGCCCCTGAGCATCCATACTTAATTACCAATTGGGATGGACCCATACTAAGAATTTTCCCCAGGGCTTCCACCCGTAATGATACAGATTTCTTCACTTAGATTATTTAATGTTTGCGATTGTTGCTTACCCTTAACTACGATAAAATAATAAACATATAATGAAGTTGTTTTATGTACTAAGGAGAGGGGAAAATATTGTTAGCTAGTTGTTGATACTATGATGCACTATGTCTCCATTACTAGGAATATAATTTAGGAGATTCACTCCATCGTTATAAATCACAAGTATCATATTTCATGCCTATGAATATGGAATTGAATAGCCTTACATACCTTATCATCTGACAGATACAACTATGACAATTCAGCCTCCATTTTTTGGTTTTAATCTACAATTAAAGTCATGAAAAACTAAAATTAGCAGTTATCAAACCATGAGTCAACAACACTACCTAAATTTGAAAGATAACGATCACTTATGACCTTTAAGATAATGCCATCACCATACCCTTATTCTCTATTCAACACTTGCATTATATATCCTTTGCCAATATTAACCAAGATGCACCAATAATAATACACATAGAGCATCCCCAAATATTCTTTTTCAAACAAACAATTGTTGAACTCACCACCCACTTGAGTTCTTCTTTACAGCACACCCCCAATTCCTCACTCGAATTCATACATAAGGAAGACAAAAATGGAGCAGTAGCTTACCTCAATTTCTGCAACTTTTCCTGATAACTTGAATTCTTCTAGAACTTCAGCTTCCCTTTACACTTAAACCAAAGAATAAGAAAAATGTATCTTAATAACTAAGAACTGAGCAGTAGCTTGTTTAAATTTTCTACTTTTGTACTTATACTTAAGCATGAATAACATGTTTTTCCTAAACATTCATGGGATAATTAAGAAAAATCGAAGTATTTTCACATACCTTTGTTTGCATAGATGATAGCTTCTTTAAGAACCCTAGAATAGCTCAAACTGTTGTTTTAATATTGAAGAGAAAAGAGAGAGAGAAGTGGAGTTATTTCTCAATATTAAATGTTTAAATGGTTGAAATATATATATGCCCATATTGGATTTATATGGATCTTTATTGACCACAAAAATGTCCTCTAGAACTTTCCCTTTTTGGTCCATTTATACTCACTAATTGGCCAAGTAGGTGATGCACCTTCTTATGTACATCAAGCAACTAAAAAGGTTAAACTAGGTGACGCACCTACTTGCTTTCACATGGCTTCAACTATATTCGTCCTTGTCTGCTTGGCTTTATCTCATCTTTATTTTCGTTTAATAGGTTTGGGCATCAAGTGAGCCCATTAATATAAGCCTAAATCTGGTCCATAAACTTGGGCCCTTTAACTATATCCATATAGATCAAGGGGGTGATATAGTTGGTAGCTTAGTTAAAACAAGCAAGCAGCTCAATTATTTTATTACACTTTTTGAATATTATTCCTCTTTCCTCAACTTAGAACTTAAATTTCAATTTTAAGCTCAATTACCACCTTACTTATGTCAAGTTTAAATATTTCCATCGGAGTTAACTTAAAACACACACACTGAAACGTGCAAGGCATCACATCACTTTCCAGGCTAGTTTAAACCAACATTAATCATATAAGGAACATGGTCCCTCATCTATACTATAAGTCCAATATCACAAGAAATAAACAAGCATATGTATAATACGGGCTGTTACATCCTCCCCCCTCCCCCATAAAACATTTTTCCTCGAATGTTACCATAATTACCCAACATAAACAGGTTCAATCCTTACTTAGAACTAAAATTTATCAATAAAACATTTACACTTATACTTACTTGTCATCGTCTAAACTAAGCAGTTTCATCTTTCTATTTGATTTGAAAGAGATGAAGATACTTCAATTTAGTTACTTCCTCTACTTACCACGTAACATCTTCTACTTATTGTTTCCTCCATAACACTTTTATGTTTATTTATTAACTTCTAAACTTGTCGATCTAGAATATCAAAGGTACTTCTTCATATGTGAGTTCTCCCGTAACATGTACATCTTCAGCAGGAGCAATATGAGATGGGTCAAATATGCATTTTGGAAGCATTGAAACATGAAACACCTGATGAATTAATAAAAGCTCTTGTGGTATCTCTAACTCATAGGCTTGACTTTTTCCATAACTTAATGAACAAGATCTGTACCAAACAAGGTAGTTTCACCTGTTTCAAACCAGCCAATTGGTGATATACACTTTCTACCATATAAAGCTTCATAAGGTGATCTTAATACTCGACTGATAGCTATTGTTATAGGAAAATTCAATAAGTGGAAGGAAATTATCCCAACTACCCTTGAAATATAGTTTACACACTCGTAGCATATACTTAAGTATTTGAATTGTATGTTCTGCCTGGCCATCCATTTGAGTTTGGAAGATTGTACTCAAATTCACTTATGTTCCCAAACTCTTCTGGAACAACATCAACAAATTTCCAGTGAACTGATCTCCTCTATCAGATTAAATAAGAATTGGCACTCCATGTAGTCGAACTATCTCTTTGATGTACAACATCGCATACTCTTCAACTATATAAGTAGTCTTCACCAGCAAGAATTGCGCTCTTTTGTTGAGACTGTCAAATATTACCCATATGGAATCAAACTTCCATAATTAATGAGGCAAACCAGCGACAAAATCCATCTTAATCATGTCCCATTTCCCAATTAGAAGTTCTATACACAGCATATAACCTCCAGGCATCTCGTTTTACTTTTACCTATTGACAATTTGGACAATGAGCCACGAATTCTTCAATGCTCCTCTTTAATGTTTCCTAACCAATACATCTATTTTGAGTCATGTTACATTTTTGTTGACCCCAGATGAACGGATTATCTTGAATTGTGTGCTTCCATCATGATCCTCATTCTTAGTTTATCTACATTAGGTACACACAATCTGTTTTGACATTGGATTACTCCCATTTGGGTGACATCAAATACCTTTGTCATACCATGTTTACCCCTTCTCCCTTAAGCTGAAAACGAATAGGGGGGGAATCACTTACCATGCTCTTCTTTCAGTCTACGGACTTAAGGAGGGATTTCTGACCGAATTTCACAATAACCCCTTCGTCTAGAGATTCAAGAAGGAGAAACCCCAAGCTAGCTAGTTGCCGTAGACACTTATCTATTCCTTGTATTTCCACAGATTAACAATTAGTGCTTGATAATATTTTACGGCTTAAGGCATCAGCTATTACACTTGCTTTAGCGGAATGATACAAGATATCAATGTCATAATATTTTAATAGCTCCAGCCACCTTCGCTGCCTCAGATTTATGTCCATTTGCTTAGAGATATATTACAATCTCTTGTGATCGATGTATATGTCAACATGAACTCCATAAAAGTAGTGGCACCATATCTTCAAACGAAACACAACTGCTGCAAGCTCTAGATCATGGGTTAGAAAATTTTTCTCATGTGGCCACAACTTCCTTGATCCATAAGCTATAACTTCACCATGCGGCATCAATACACAACCTTATTCCATTCCCGAAGTATCACAATAATGTGCATAGCCTTCCGTGCCTTATGGATGCACCAATCAAGGTGTAGAAGTTTATTTAGTCTTCAGCTCTTTGAAGCTACTTTCACACTCATCACTCTACTGAAACATGGTTTTTTTGTTTTTTAGTTTTGCCTATGGTCCAACAATGGAAGAAAATCCTTCAATGAACCTCTTGTAATAACCTACCATTCCAAGAAAACTACAAATCTTGTTGAGTTTTTCATGGCTTTTTTTTATGGTTATCAACCCTTATTCCTTCATCGGATATAATATATCCTACGAATGCCACATATTTCAACCAGAACCTGCAATTAGAGAACTTCGCATGCACTTTATGATCATGAAGAATTTGTAAAACATGTTGCAAGTGATTATCATGATACTCTTTCGATCTTGAATACACCAACATGTTATCGATTAACACTATCATGAACATATCTAAAAATAGCTTGAACACCCTATTCTTCAAATCCATAAAAGTTGTTGGTGCATTTGTTTGCTAGAATGACATTACTAAGAACTCAAAATAACCATTCTCTATTCGAAAATCTATCTTGACTATATCTTTGTCCTTGACCCTAACTCGGTAATAACCCGACCTAGTATTTAAAAAACCCTAGAACCTTGTAACTGATGAAAAAAATCATCAATTCAAGGTATGGGATATTTGTTCTTAATTGATACATTATTCAACTGCCGGTAGTCGATACAGATTCTTTGCGAGCAATCTTTTTTGCGTACAAATATAACTGGTGCTCACCATGGGAACATACTAGGCCTTATGAATCAATTTTTAGTAGGTCTTTTAATTGCTACAACTCCAGTAATTCTGCCACAGACATTCTTTACAGAGGAATAGAGAGAGGTTGAGTATCTTGAATCATATAAATACCAAACTTTAGTTCTCGTTCTGGTGGAAAACCTAGAAGATTTTAAGGAAATACATTGAAAAATTCATTTACCACCAGAATGGTTGAAGTTTTGGTGTCTTTGCATCTACATTTTCACCTTGACTAGATGGCATATTTATTCTTTGCAAGTCATCTTCTTTTCCTTATATAAGAAATAAATTTACCTCTAGTCACCCCAATATTACTTGTCGATTCGAGGACCGTCTCTTTTGAAAAATGGAAATGCACTATCAAGTTCGGCAATATACCGTGGCATAACAAGAAGCTAACCAATCTACCCATATAACATCAAAATATACCATGTATATCTCAACAAGCTCAACCAATGTATCGCAATCATAAACAATTACAATGCAATTATGATAAGCCCTTTTAGCTATAATAAACTCATCAATCGGTGTAGACACTTCAGATTGCATAACAAATAATTCTAGTGTTCTTTTGAAATTTCCAGCAGTCAATGGAGTAACAAATTATCGTGTAAACCCCGGATAAATTAATGCATATAAAATATGTGAAAAGATAAACCATGTTCCTGTAACCATATCCAGTGAGGCTTCTGAATTCTGTCGATCCCCTAGTGCATACGTGCAATTTTGACCTCCGCTACAACTAGTTGCTTCCCTAGATCCTCTACCATGAACTGTAGGCATCTCTAGTCCCCTACCTTAAGAAGGTGTTGATGAGGTCGATGAAAACAACTGATCTAGTTGGATATGCAACGCGACCCACGCCCCTATAAGGGCAGTTTCCCATTAAATTCCTTGGTGTGACACACCAAAAACAAACACCTGTCCCAAACCTCCATGCCCCAAGATTATTTCTCCAAACTGTTTACAAGGTTGTCAATGAGGCCTTGATTGACTCGAACTTCCCTTCTCTTGAGGCTCTGTGAGGCTTGGCATTCACTTCTTTGCCCAAATTCATAAACCCTAAACCCTTGGAACATTGGTGTAGCACCGTATGTTGAGATTAAAGATGATGGCTTAGGTGGTATGTTATAGAACCAATGCCTAAACTATCTTGAAATGGTGTAAACTTCCCCATGGATCTGCCCCTCTTAGAATGCCAAGTTTCCAAATCTTGTGTTCTTCTTCTTTGACTTTGATCCTCAAACTTTTTTGCAAAAGCCTGCATCCTTGCTAAATCCATATCTTCATTCAAAAAAGCAATGGTACTGTCTTTAACCAAATATGAATCTAATGTATTGACACATCGATGAACTCTATCCTCCATAGTAGCTACTACATTAGGAGCATGCTAGGCAAAGGAATTAAATTTTAGACTATACTCTCTCACACTAATATTTCCTTGCTGAAGATTTTAGAACTGATCTGCACAGACCTCTGGAAACTCCAATGGTAAACAATGTTCAAGGAATGCAATTTTGAACTCTTTCCACATAGCTGAAGGTGCATCTTTTCCCGTAGATCCCTTCAAAGCTTCATACCACAATATAGTAACACCCTTTAATCTATATGTATCTAGCTCAAGTGATTCTTTACTAATAGAATATATAATATTCGAAGTGTGTTTGATCTGATCTATTAAGTCTTGCGGATCTTCATAAGCATCTGACCTGGTGAATGATCGAGGGTCCAAGTTATGAAAATCAAGTATCCGTGTTCTAGTTGCTCTATCCACACCACTAATATTTTCAATTAGACCTTCTTGACTTTGGCTATGACCAACAACTATACGAGTAAATGATTGGACTGCATTCCTGAAATCTTACTCGGTATCATTAATAGGGGGTTACTAAGGTTTATCTTCCCTCCTTTGTTCTTTAGGAGACGGAGGGGTGGGGAAGCTTGAGGAGAGTCATCTTGAGCTTCACTTTGAACAACTGGACTAGGTGGTGGTTGGCTCATCCCTTCTAGGGCAACCACATCTACTCGCTTTCCAATACTTTTACTCCTTATCATAATAGGAATCTTTTCTATTGTAAAACAATTTAGAAATTAGATATGATTCACCTTAAATATTGGTTTTATTGCATGATCTAAGATATTAAAGAAACGAGACAGCCCGTACATACCCTGTAGACTCCTGTTTATATATGTGGTGCACAACACATCCATAAGAAAGACATTATACATATAAGACTATGTAAACTCCCTAAGATGACCTGCTCCGATTCAATTTAATTCAAGTCTCTAATCCCACTAAGACGGACAGACATCCGATTCCTTGAACGCCATAGAGAATCAACCTATAACTTGTGCTTACTATGCATATAAATACAACATTCGTAACAAGTTTAAATAGGAATCATCATTATGAACCAACATAAGTAGACCCAAAAGTTATATACAAGACTTTGTCGTGAGGCGATAAATATCTAAAACAAACTTAGCCCATATACATCGCTAAAACCTAAAGATAAAAAACATGGGTACGTTCGAGGCAAGACCCAGGCCTTTACCCTTAACACGATTACAATACAACAATTGAATTACAAGGCTCAATAAAGCTCCAAATAAACTTAGAGCTCACCAAAACTAGTAGAGTGTAATGTGCTCCTACTAAGGAGGTCTACTAGCTGGAGTACATGTTACTACAACATGACATGCAGATTTCCCTACAAGGGACGTTTGTACGAAAAATGTACTGAATATGTAAGGCAATATCTTATGCATTACGAGGTCTCAAATGAAATGAAATATCAACACATGAATGCACAGATCAAGAGAGAAGAAAACATTTGCTTGCTCTTGTAATATCATTTAATTTATATTATTTTCTTTACTTTTCTGTATGTTTTAATCTTTTAAGGGCATGTACTACAAGTCACCAACTAATAAGCAGTAGAAGAGGACAATTGAATTTAACTTAGGAGATTCACTATGTTTCCTTTAATAGGAATATAACTTAGGAGATTAACTCCATCTAAATTAATCACATGTATCTTATTTCATGCCCAGGAATATGGAATGGAATAGCCTTACATACCTTATCATCTGACCAATATAACAATCATTATTCAGCTTTTTCTTTTAGGTTTCAATTTAAAATTTAAGTCTTGGAAAACTAAAATTATCAGCTATCACAGCGTGAGTCAAGAATAGAAGAAAACTTTGACAAATAATGAGCCCATATGATCCTTAAAATAATATTTTTACCACACCCTCATTCTTTGTCCAACACATAAATTATATATACTTTCCCAAGATTAACCAAGCTGCACCAACAATAATAAACATAGAACAATCCCAAATATTCTATTTCATATACCCAATTATTGAACTCACCATCCCCTTGAGTTCTTCATTACAGCACACCCCTAATTCATAACTCAAACTCATAGATAAGGAAGAAAAAAATGGAGTAGTCACTTTATCTTAATTTCTGCAACTTTTCCTTATAACTTTAATTCTTTTAGAACTTCAACTTACCTTCACACTTAAACCAAAGAAGAAGAAGGGTATCTTAATATCTAAGGAAGTGAGCAGTAGCTTCCAAAAATTTCTGCTTTTGTACTTATACCTGAGCATAAATAATACGTTTTTCCAAATCATTCATGCGAGAAGTAAGAAAAATCCAAGTGTTTTCACTTTCCTTAGTTTATAAATATGACGGTTTCTTCAAGAAACCTAGAATAGTTTAAGACTGTTGTTTTATTTTTAAGAGAAAATAGAGAGAGAATAATGGAGTTAATTTTCAATGTGTTAATATACGTAAAATATATCTACCCATATTGGATTTATATGGAGCTTTATTAACCACAAAAATGTCCTCTAGAACTTTCTCTTCTTGTGGTCAATTTTCAGCCACTAATTGGTGAAGTAGGTGATGCACCTTTTATGTACATCAAGCAGCTAGGTGACGCACTTACTTGCTTTCACTTGGGCTTCAACTACATTGGGTCTTTACAGATTGGATGTTGGGCTGTCTCTCATCTTTATTTTCTTTTAGTTTGTTTGGGCTTCAAGCGAGCCCATTAATATAAGTCTAAATGTGGTCCATCAACTTGAGACCTTTAACTATATCCATATAGCTCAAGTAGATGATCCAATTAGAAGCTTAATTAAGCAAAGAAAGAATATCAATTATTTTATTCCATTTTCTGAATATTAATTCCTTTTTCATCAACTTAGAACTTAGCTTCCAAATTTAAGCTCAATTACCACCTTACTTATCTCTAGTTTAAATATTTCCATTGAAGTTAACTTACAGTATACACGCCGAAATGTGCAAGGCATCACATCCCTTTACAATATAGTGTAATCAACCACAACTATATAAGTAAATAGCGTGAAAGCAAACACGAAACAAGAGAAGGAACCATCAACCCACAACCTGATAAAACAACCATACCCTGACCCCTCCATCATTAACACATCACCCCACCTACCTACCGCTCCCTATCGACCCTTACATTCAATTACCCCCTCAACCCCTCCGTATACCCAAACCTTCCACCTCGAGTATAACAAGGACACAAACAAGTATATGCTAATATGGTTTTATTACTAATGTGACGTGATGATTGATAATGTATGATATAAATATATGGTTGTATTGAAAAAAAACATTTTTGCAATTCCTAATGAGTAATTGTTATGAAAATACAAGGGATTATTCATAATGCTTCTTCTAAGTTATGATTGTTAAGATGGCTTATGACATTAAAAAAGGAAACTCAGAGTAGGGACCGACGTGACGTGAAACTAGATGTTGAGATGTGTCCCTCCCAAGGTTGCGAAGGAGTTCAGATGATACTCATGAATTGGGGGTGGAACAAACAAAAAAAAAAAAAAAAAAAACAAAACACACCAAAAACAAAAAAAAAAAAAAAACCAAAAACAAAAAAAAAAAAACAAAAAACAAACAAAAAAAAAAATAAAACAAAAAAAAAAAAAAACAAAAACGAAATAATGAATGTTCATACAGAGGGCCCCAAGTATATCTTTTATTTCTTGAATTATGTTTCCCCTATAGGATTACTAGCTAGTGGATACATCTAGAATGCGATGTTCATGTTTTATACTACCTTGGAAAGTAGTCCACCTTCATTTATTGTAGGGTTTCGTGACACAGGATACCATAGTTATATCTTATTTTCTTTGTCGGTTAAGTCAACTGTTCTCAAAAGTAAAAATGAAGTAACAAAGTGAACACTAACTATTGTGACTTAAGGGGTTGACTTAGTATAGTTAGCGGTATGGGACTCTACCTAGACATTGAACAAGTTGACTTTAAGAGAGGTCCAAGGAGGTTGTTCTTTTGTATGATGTTATGAAATGTAAGATGTATGATCATATTTTTATATGCTGATGATTCTTCATGATGTAGTCTTACTTCTGAACATGATTATAGTTTATATTTCTAATCATGATGATGACTACTGATGATGTTATGTTATGTAAAGTTAGACAATGCTTGTAATACTATGATTGGCTTACTTATTTGAGTAAGGTTATGGGTCTTTTATTAGTCATTTCAAATGTGCACTTGATGGAGGGTTATCAGTAGAGGTATTCATATGATTTAATATTATGAACTCCTATATGTTCCTTGTTAATAGCATGATGTTAGAGTGTTTGACTACGTACTCAAGTATGTTAGTACGTATGTTGACTCTGTTATGCATTAACGATTTGTGTCTTCTGTTACAGATGGTTCTTATGTTAAGTTGTATTGATTACGAACATGTCTTATGCTATTATGATTCCTTATGTGATATGTTCTCATTTATGTACATTAAATGTTTCTAAATGTCTTAGCATTACTTCAAAAAGTAAATGTCCCTTTCTCATGAATTCTTTCAAATGTTTTATATGTATATTTCATACTTAGTACAAGTGTGTACAAACCATTATTTCTATGTTTCTACATTTATGTAGGTTCTGGCCGTTGAGCTTCTAGAAAGGCCATTTGAAGATTCTTTGATTCTTATTTCTCCATGTTTGGTAGGTCCTCACTATCTTAGGACGATGCCACTATCTTGCTATTAGATTTTTTTTTTAGTATTATAGACACTTTTGTTAATTCTCTTTCACTTGAAGAGTAATGTTGTATGTGACTATATGTGGCTTTTATTGTAATGAAGTATGGGATACGCCCAATGTTGTACTTATGATTAGATGTAATATGAGACGTATGCTAGACTTCTTATGAATCTATAATACTATCTTATGTATGTGAAATAAAAGTAGAATCCCATGTAGTGCTTCCTATTGGAGGAGTCAACGTAAACTCCTAGTGTATATATATTATGTGAAAGCGAGAAGTTTTAGTAAGCATCAAAGTAGAATTAATTTTAAAGTTTTAAATTTTCTTAAATTTACCCAATGAAATGTATTGACAAACGCTAAGAGGTTGGTCTTCGTTCTCTCTGAGGACGACGACGCTAGTTATTTCTAAGGGGTGGTCCCTAGATGTGACAAACATGGTATCAGAGCATGAGGTTGAATATCTTCAGGATAAATGACTCATTAAACATTTTCTATGTATATTCTTATTCATTATTGTGAAGCACGCCACACTTATCAATGAGAGACTATATTATGTTTACGAAATTTCTCATTTTATTTTAATCCTATGTCGTGCCTCTAGAGTTTACTTTGTGTGTGATTTCACCTAAGACTTTTATTGTGGTTATAGGTATGAATACTCAAAGGGACAAGGAAGGGATTGAAAATCTGTGGGATCAATAAAATTAAGCTCCTCTGCAACACAACCAAGGCCCTCCACTTGAAGATGTTTCTATGGGTGATCAAGGTTCGGTTGTTCCTCCATCGATGACCGATGGAGATATAGGGTAAGCTTTTTTCAATTTGTCCCAATCCATGACTTCACATGATAATGTCGTCACTTATCAAGTCCAAGCCATGACAACCCAAGTAAATCGGGAAGTCGGACCCTGTGTGCGATATCATGCTAGCACTATGGAATCTCGGTAAAGAGACTTTACAAGGATGAAACCGCCTATGTTTTTTGGTTCAAGAGAGGATGAAACCCTCAAAATTTCCAAGATGAGGTCTACAAAATTTTATTTTCTATGGGTGTAACTATGGACGAAAAGGACAAGGTGGCCACCTATAAACTCAATGATGTGGAAAAAATATGGTATACCCAATGGAAAGACAACATGGTGCTAAGAAGTGGTCCATTGGCTTGCGAGCTCTTCAAGAGAGACTTTCTTGATCGATTATTTCCTAGAGAGTTAAGGGAAGCTGAGCTGGAAGACTTCATCAACCTTCATCAAGGTGGTATAAGTGTACTTGACTAATCCTTGAAATTTTCAAAAATGTCTAAGAATGTTTTATCGTTCATGTATAACCCAACGGATGAGATGAGTCATTTCCTTACAGAGTGTCCGATGACTTTGTGAAAGAATATCATTCAGCGATGCTTTATGACAATATGAATATGTCTCGTCGCATGGTTCATGCTTATCAAGTGGTAATGACTTGCTACCTGTCACATCCTGGAAGCACCCCCTAGATTTAATGGGCATTCGTCGTCCTCTTTGAGGACTAAGACTAGCCTCTTAGCTTACATCATTACATTTGTTCATCAAAATGTTAAAAATTTAAAAATTTTCTTTATCTATATTGAGGTTTTCATCGACCTCTCGCATACACATAATATATTCATATAAAATATACATTGACCCTTTGTATAAGAAGATTACATAGTCTTTTCTACTTTTATTTCACATAGATATATAAGATACTAAACATATTCCTAAACGGATGTCTCATCTCATAACCATCTTAAACTAGAGTATATTAATTAGGTATATCTCATAGATCAATGTAGTAAATCAACATATAGGCTATACAATGTTTAGAACACAAATGAAAATGAAGGAACTAGAAGTCCTACAACTAGAACCACATCAAAAGCTTGATAGTGGAATTGCCCTCGGAAAGTGAAAACCTACCCAACTTGGATCAGTGAGAATTTCAAGTATTCCGTCAAAGTCATCTCAAAATCCCTTCAAAATACGGAACCTAAAATATTGGGAAAAAGGGAGAAAATGGGGTTAATACACCACTTGTACTAAGTATGAGACCATATTCACACACATCATAAACTCATGCTAAAAAGGGACATTTGATTAAAGCATACTATTTTAAATTTGTAAAGCCTTATGAACATTCAAGAACAAATACAAGTCCTTAATACATATTCATCAAGTCAAGACCATGTTCATCATACTATGTCTAGCCAAGTCGATCATTCATACCAACATATTATAACATAAAACAAAGACAACTCAATCATCACGGTAAAACATCAACAAGTATGAATAAAAATTCATTACAACATGACCAAAGATAGACAATTACTCATGAACCCTCTTTAAGTCCACTAGTGCAATGAAAAAGCAAAGCACCATAACCTTATTCATTCAATTAAACCCAACAAGAACCATAACCATTGTCAAACTTCACATATCATATAATTAACAATACATAACATCATACTTTAGAAATAGAGACCAAACATATATTCATGAGTGAATTCAACATCATATGGTAGAATCAACCTGTAAGATCATCATATACATCTCATTCACATTTATAAAGCATATGTATTCATAAGAAAAATCTCCCAAAGCTTTATTCAAAGAAAACTAGTGCAACCCATAGGTAGAGTCTCATACCCCTACCTAAGCTCACTCAAACTTCTTAAGTACCCCTAGTTGGTTTAGTTACTTCAATTTAGTTTAGGGAACAATTTTCTTAACTGACATAAACCACAAGAGCTAAATGTTGAATGTGGTGTTGTAAAACCTTACATCGATGAAAGGTGGTTTACCGTCCAAAGTATATCAAAACATAAACATAAATTTCTTGGTGGATCCACTAGTCAGTCTTCCTATAGGGGCAATATAGTTAAGGAACTAGGAGACAGGTATGAACTCTTTATCTTCCATTTGTCACTTGGAGCGTCATTTTATGAGAATCCATAGGGTGAGTATCCCTCATATTAGAGTCAACACCTCATGTGGAACTATAGGTTGAATCTTCCTCTACGGGAAGTCAACACCTCCCATTATAGGTTATCTCGGTGCTAAGCTAACGTCCCTTTTGAAATGTCTTTAAGTTGTCTATTATTGTCAAAACTTAGTTTAGGTCATACAGTCTACCATTATATCATCATCATCATTATATCTTAATAAGAATTGCATAAGTATCTTTGTTTTCATTACAATTCATACATTTGAGGTTAGCACATTTACATAATCATATCATAATAAGTCACATTGGTAATTTATCCCCATCCTTATAACATTTACATCTTAGCCAACAACTAACAATTCATAGTTCAAGACATTTCAATTCAACATCAAACCAACCCTATCAATCTTAATATAATGTATTTTTCAATACAACATAATCACTTAATCACAAGTAGCCATAATTGAAGTAAAGAATAGAGATTACAAGACTTTCTCAATCTCCATCACAATTTTATAATCAAGGTCTTACCATCAACATCCAACTTAACCTAACAATGGTGTAATAGCATCACATAATAGTAACAAACATAATCATAAGGAAAATTGAATCATTATAACACAATTAATCACTAGTTCATAGAATTAGAGACATATATCAAGTTCATAATCTACTTCACAACCTACGTCAAATACTCAAGAGCTATCATAATTGGATCACAATATATCACAATCTACTCATAATTAGCATAATAACAACATAGGATAGTAATTCACACACTAACCAAACCAATTAAGTCAATAATATACATATCAATTCAACATCACAACCTAGGCTTAAGGGGAATAGGTCATCCTCAATAAACAAGGTCAATATATAAAGAATTATCATAATATAACCATAATACATGTTAATATACTCACAATAACCAGATAAATAACAAACAAAGCAATTCACAAGATCATTTTCGTATTGGAAGTAAACCTACTTGAATTTCATATTTTTGAAATCAATTTGGAAGAGCCCTTTGAGGAATGAGATCCCAAAGGTGAACGGAATCCCATACCTTACTAATTGATGAATTTTGATGAGGAAATTTGACCTTGTGTTAGGATCCGCAAGTACACCCTAGAAGTTAGGGCAACCCTTAGGTCGAAACAAGGCTTGCTCGACCAATAGAACGTCTTGCACAAGCCATTTATCTATCATTCATTACATAAGATATGAAATATAGTGAGGAATTTAACACTTTTCACAGCAATAATAATAAGAGATTTCTTATATAAAATACTATGGAATAAGTCTCGTCGGCACAAGCCAATCTTAATGACACATCTAAAATATCTTAGGGACATACCCTTTATATTGAAATAAATACATAAGAAGTTTTTAAAAGTATTAAAAGAATAGGCTAAAGTAACTAGACTATGCCCCACTATATATGAGGACATACTTAGTCTTGAGATAGTCGATTCCCAAGCTTGCCTTCTAACCTTCAACTTGCCTCAAACCTATATTTATAGAGAATAGAAAAGTGTGAAGTTATTACAAACATTGTACTAAGTATGGCATATGAAAAATCATGAAAAAGGGACAATTTAGTTGCAACATACATGTAATGCTATTTTGATAAAACCTTCATAGACTAATCTTTCAAAAATCATATAAACCATCATTTAACAAATAAGGTAAAACTTCCATATTTCTCACATAAGGACATACTTATTGTATACCCAATTAGCACATAAATCTTCCTATACAAAGTTTTCCTAAGACTCACTTAGGTAAGACATGAAGAGATCACCCAAATAATCTCTACACCACACACCCAAGTGATCTTTAAGACTACCAAGCAAAATCATACTTTATTTAATTTAGCAAGTCAACATTCAATACTAAAGAAACTAGAGGAACACACGTGCATTAAAGACTTCACATAAATGCCCTCATCCAATAGGACTTGAAAATTACACTAAGTGCAATATGAGAGTAGCATCCCATACTACTGCTCCCTGTTAGTGCTTTTGAGGATTCTCATGGATCAAGGACACTATAATTATCACTTATAACTTCATCATCCAATACATAATTCCAACATGCTTCTTGAACATAATAGTTAGTGTCACATTTTTTTCATTAACATCATTTAATAACCCATTCATACATTTCATATAAGGACACACCAAGACTCCCTTTAAATGTCTACTTCTGCAATGTATAAATAGCTTTCCATCACCACCTACCTTAAGTACTACACCCTTAAGAAGACTTCATTCATTTGCATACATTTGTGGGGGATATCTTAAACTGACATAAACCATAAGAGGTTGACATGGAATCCCGGTATTACTCTTACAGGATGAGGGATCCCTACTTGCCTGAGGTAGAGTCATAATATTTAGCCTTTACATGTATTACCCAATAGCTACACCTACGCGGGCGCATAGTTATGGTATAAGGAGATTGATACTAAGTAACACATTTTCTACTAACGAGGAGTACCTATCTCAAGAGGTATATTGGATACAACATCCCTACTCAAGAAGTGTACCCACCTCTTCTTCGAATCCTCTCGGTGCTAAGCATAACTTCCCCATGGAGTCTTAAACATGCATTGATTATAGGTTAATAGGTAACTATTGAACGTCATATATCAACTCACGAAGGGAATCCCCTCTCCAACCTATCTTAGGAATGCTCATCGAGAATATTGAGGTTTCTACTAAACACATCATCTCAACTCGAGAAGAGTGTTCACCCCTAAAATCCCCCTTCTCATACTTAGGAATAGTAAGGATGATCCAGACACTTCATCTTTACTCACGAAGAGTGTCTATCCTACAATTTCCCTTTTTCATTCATTAACTTCATTCATGCATTCAAGTGTGTGTGTGAGTACATGTGAGCACACCTTTCACATAATAGTCATTATTCACAACATTAACTTCTAGACATGCTCATACCCACATTCATCACAATTCATACATTATCATATTTCACATATCAAATCCATAATTCATTTAGATACAAACCCTCAAAGGTACTCGTTTAACCTCATAAAACATAACATGCATATACATATAAAAATCATCACTTCACTTCACATATCGTGCCTTCAAGGACATTTTCACAATACACATACAACTTCATATATTTCAAGTTAAGACCGCCACCAAAGGTGGACTATACCACTCAACAACATTTCATAATAAGTATTAAATAACATATCCAACTTACCATTCATCCAAGCTTTCACCACCTATCCACAGTTTATCCAACAATTCATCATAAAACAACCCTTAGGGCAGTATCTAATCCTTCACGAAATCACCAAGAAACAACAACTTTAACATTATCTTATCATGCTCATTAAATTCATTTTGTATGATAAAAATTGATTAAAATAATAGACATGATTCCATTGGGGTTTTGACGTTAAAATCATCATTTAACACTAATAACAACTCATTTTAATCGTTAGAAAATTTTGAATTTGATATCCTTTTTGAAATATCTTTGAAATGGCTCCTTATATGAAAGAAGTTTCAAGGATGAACTATCATACCTGAATATGAAGAAACCAACAAAATTTTGTGAAGAAAACGTGAAGAACATAGTCCTTTTACTTGGAGCTTGAATCTTCTTGAAAATGGAGGTTTTTTGGTGAAAAGGTTTTTGGAGAAATTTTATTTGATCTTTAGTTTTTGAATTGATGGGTGAAATAAGGTTTAAAATGATCTAAAAAACTCACAAATGATCCCCATATTTCTAAAAAGACCACTACACCATTTTGACTCTTTCTCAAATTCAAATTTGACTTAAAAACGATGCGGCCAAATCTAGGACTTGGCTGCTCGTCGTGTAGGGAGCTTTCTGAATCTTGAATAACTGACTTTTGAGGCATTTATCTTCTTGCCACTCGCGCGACGCGAGACTTGCTTCAAATTCTTTCCCTGCACACTGCCTTGGGCGGCTCTATTGTCCAACGCTTGTGTACTCCGTGGGGACCCTCAGGGTTGTCCCCGACAAGTCGTACCCAAACTTTTTGACACTTCATACATCCCTCTAGTTACTAGGGTCATCCCCACTGGTTTTTGACACCAAGCACTACCAAAAAGCATGCACCAAAATCAAGTACATACTAGCACATTCCAAGGCACATTTTCCAAACGTCTTCGACGTTTTTTGACGTTTAACTTCCAAACTTCACAAAATGGATCATTAAGATAAAATACATAATTTTAAATCATTATTACCTCATTAAACACATACTAATCTCTTGTTGAACCTAGTTCATTTTGAGAGTGTAACAATACTCCCCCACTTGGGAACATTCTTCGTCAAATGATACTTAAACACTATCAATGAGAAAAGGGACATGACTAGCAGCGTTACCAAACATATCATAAAGGTCACAACATTCATAGTTAATTAAGCATACAAAATAGGAACACTAACTTAATATCATCAAATATTTAAGCAATACAACCTTATTCACATTCTCTTGGTTATTATAGGGACTTTCACATTCAGGAGAGGAATTCTCTCATTAGATAATTCTCCCTCCTCCCTTATAGAGAATGTCCTTCTCGTATTCACATCCTATAAACACAAGAGAAGACTTTGAGAAAAGGAACTGAAAAAACTTAACTCTATGGCACGACTCTAGAGTAATGAAGAAAATGAAACTTCTATCGCCCTTTATCCTCTCCCTTATGGTGCCATGACCGGAGTCTAGACCCTAGACAAAACTGGTATCGTTGATCTCTTAGAGGTTGCACACAATCCGGCATACATCATCGTTACATCATCTAGGTTAATTTTAACGGAAAATTGTGAACTTTTGCTTACTTGAAGTATACATAAACTTCATAGTAGAATATGTTATACTCATACAAGATTTATATACAGGAGTTTATAATCGTTCACATAAACCATCTAATACTATGGTACTCAAATGAATGAAATAATTCATATCTGCATAAAATATAAGTTTGTTAGAATGGCACCAATACAATGTCTGAAAATAATTGAGAAAGAAATGTTAATGGAACATACTCCACTACCTCAAGCCTAAATATAACCTAGAATATAGCGGGAAAGCGTCCTCAAAAGAACGAGGGCCTACAAAGTCCGGATGAATGCTCCACTTCTAGATAATTTCTGCGTCGGCTCGTAAGCTTTAACATCCAACTACACCTGCACCTAAAGTATATAAATGTATGGAATTAGTACACACTTGTACTACGTATGGGTATATTAAAGCACACACCACGGGCATGCTTGATTTGGAAAAGCTCTCTCCTAACGATACGAGTTATAGAAAGTCAAGTCAATGGACTTTCCAAAAATTGGAATAAGAAAGTCATGCCATGAGAGTAACATGTATCATCATACGTATCATATTGCGCACAACACATAACATATTGCATATAGTACATAACATATTTCATATAGAACATATCATATTTCATTTCATTCGTTCATATGCCATGAGGCCTTGGAATTATGGACATAACATTAAGACTTCCCAAAATGAGGGCTTAACATATGGGACCTCAACTAGGGAGTCTTCTTTAGCAAACACAGTATCTACTTCATTCATTCATACGTACTTCATTTTCATTTATTCATAGGCTAGTGTAAAAACCATATATACCTAGGATGCAGTTTAAGACATTCTTCGGGTTCGTTGTGCATTAACCAAGAATAACCTAGTATAATTACTTAAGTGTAGATCGCCTCTTGAATATATTATCCCAACACCTTTGTTATCGTTCATTTCTTTATATGCATTATTTGAGTCTGGACTCATTCTTTCTTCTGGAACATTAACCTTAGCCGACATAGATCATGTGAGAATCATGATATCAACTTTTTAGCCCCACACTGAAAAAGAGGTGGAATCAATAGCCAAAGTGAACCAAAACATGCTGGTGTATATAGGGAATCGAACCTTGCAAAACCCTATATTTGCAGCATAGGTTCAAACACTAGGAGATATAAGGTGACCCATACTCATCAGGATGAGCACTCTCATCTCATTAGAATTACACGAACCTCAGCCTTCCCAAAAGAAGGAATCGCAACTCATAGCTAGCCTATCGGTGCTCTGCATAAAGTTCAATTACATTCATGTCATAAATCATATAAGCTGGCTTCTAGCATGAGGCATCATAGCTCGTTAGATGATTTCTCATCTTCATCATTCAAATATTTAGTGGGGAATGTCCTTAAACTAACATAGGTAATTAGACTCTTGCCTCTTAATTTCCAACACTCTCTAGGTGAGCTACTGTTTTGGTGATCCTTATCATGGCGTAGGTATAACTTTTCTCACTTGTGCTAGCCTCATATTGTGATGACACACTGGTCTTTTGTTGAACCTTTTCATTCATCTTTACGGCACCGTTAATACTTTGTTAATCGTTTAATATATATTATGCTTCTCATGGAGGTAGTTAATCATTGAGAAAGGAAAACAATGATTTTAGACTTAGATACAACCTATCTCTCTTGTACTAGCCTATCCTCATGTAGTCACTCTTTCTTTGCTTGTTCATCTTTTAGCATTAATATAATCTCTTAGTTATTTCATTTAGCAACATTGATTTTAGGCGTAGATGCATCTTGTCTCACTTGCACTAGCCTCTAGTCATTAAGTCATTGTTTTATTTACATATTAACTATGAATTCCTTCTTAACACTTTCTTTTGGAGTATGCTTGAGACTTCACTTTACATCATTCTACATTTCCCTACGTGAATGTTCATTTCATCATATGACAATTCTCTTGGCCTTTTTTTAAGTTTCACGCTCTTAATTAAACCTCCTAGGTGTTGGTATGATGATGAAATTCAAATGTCTTGATTTTGTGAAGGTGTGAGATTATGCGTAAGATGTAATGATACAAGGTTGGTTATGAATTACCTATGTGCCTTATTGTGACATCTTAATGATAATTTGTTGTTCTCACATATATAGATTGTATTGAAAGGACATTATCATGAAATTCCTAATGATATAATAATTATGTATATACAAGGGGTTAGTCTCCTCTACCCTGTACTTAGTTATGATGTTAATAGATGGCTTAAAGACATTTCAGAAAGGTACTCTAGCTTAGCACCAAGTTAAGTAATGTGAGATATGATGCTTCCCAATGTGGGAAGGTAGAATCAGAATGATACTCATGAGATTAGAGACTATAATGCAATGTGCATAAAGATGGCCCTAAGTATATCTCCTAGTTCTTGAACTATGTTTCCCCCATAGGAATACTAGCTACTGGATCCACCTAAAATGCTATTTTTTCATGTTTAGGTACTACCTTAGCTAGTAGTCCGCCTACTTTCGGTGTATGTTTTTATGACACCACATTCCCCACTTAGCTCTTGTGGTTTATGTCGGTTAAGGAAAGTATTCCCGAATGTAAAAATGAAGTAACAAAGAAAATACTATCTGATGTTACTTAAGGGGTTGACTTAGTATTAATTATGGGACTCTACATAAACATTGTAAAAGTTGACTTTAAGAGAAAACTTAGGAGGTTATTCTTATGTATGATGTTATCAAATGTATGATGTTGAATGTATATAATGATATTGTTATAGGTTGATGATCCTACATGATGTAGTCTTACTTATGAACATGCTAATTGTTTATATTGCTAATCATGATGATGACTACTTATGATCCTTTATTATGTGATGTTAGAAAGTTCTTGTGATCCTTTTATTGGTTTACTTGGTCGAGTAAGGTTATGGGGCTTTGCTTGGTCATTGAACATGTGGACTTGATTGAAGGTTATGATTAGAGGTCTTGCATACAAAGTAATATTTTGAACTCCTATATGTGCCTTTTTGTATAGCATGATGTTAAAGTTTTTTACTAGGTACTCAAGTATGTTAGTATACATGTTGACTTTGTTATGCATTGATGATGTTGTTCTTGTGTTATAAATGGTTCTTATGATAAGTTGTATTGATTATGAACTTGTATTATGCTATTTTGGTTCCTTATGTGGTATGTGCTTTTGTATGTACATTAAACGTTTCTAAATGGCTTAGAATGTCTTCAAAAAGTAAATATCCCTTTCTCATGCATCCTTTAATATGTCTTATGTTCATATTCCCATACTTAGTACAAGTGTTTACTAACTCATATTTTATGTTTATAAAACTATGTAGGTTCCGGCGGTTGAGCTTCTATAAGATCCATTTGAAGATACTTGGATTCTTATTCTCCATGTTCGGTAGGTCCTCACTGACCGAGGATGATGTCACTATCTTTCTATTGGGTGTTTTTTTAGTCTTAAAGGCACTTTTGTTCATACTTTTTCATTTGAAGATAATAATGTATATGTCTATATATGGTTTTAATTGTAATCAAGTATGGGCTACGACCAATGTTGTACTCGTGATTAGATTGTTTATTATGAGGCGTATTCTAGAACTCTTATGAATCAATATTGTTATCTTGTGTATGTAAAATAAAAGTAGAAGCCTATGTAGTGCTTTCTATGCGAGGAGTGTATGTAAACTCCCTATATACATATATATTATGTGTAAGCGAGAATGTAAACCTCAATGTAGAAGTAATTTAAAAGTTTTAAATATTGTGCAATTTAACCTATGAAATGTAATGAAAAATGCTAAAAGGTTGGTCTTATTCCTCTCAGAGGACGATAACACTGGTTACTTTTTTAGGGTGCTTCCCGGATGTGACAAGACCGCCCATACACCGTCTTCAAGCTTATCTAAATAATCCATAAGACTAACTAAGTTTAGATAATTTCCATTTAATAAATTAAACTTCCTACCTACATTTACTCTTAAAACTCCTATGAGTAAAACATGAAGAGACCATACATACACCTCTCCACACCTTAACTAGGCAATCCTTAAAGCTACTCTTGATAACTACTTCTTTTTTAACATAATTTTAACTTATGAATAGGGCGTAAAATACCCTTGAAGTAATAAAAATGGTACAAAATTACCCTTAATCCACCTATTGTCTCAAAAATGACCTTTTCATCCACCTATTGGCTCCAAAATACCCTCGTCATCCACCTTTGGGTTCAAAAATTTTGGGGACCACTCTTGAATTGTTTTTTTTAAAATAAACTCTTTAATATTTTTTTAAAATACATAGCACTGTTCAAATTAATAGGTCTAATGAATCCATTGTATAGTAAATCTTTGAGTTGAGCCTTCAAGTCTTTTAATTCAGCCGGAGCCATCCAATAAGGAAGAACTGAAATAGGATTCATTTTTGGTGGCAAATCGATACTAAAATAAATTTCCCATTTGGGAGGAACACCGAGAAGGTCATTAGGAAAGACCTTTGGAAATTCACTCACTATGGGGATCGACTCAATGGGAGGAATTTCGGAGTCTAGATCTTGGACTCTTACAATATCGTATAGACAACCTTTAGAGATCATATGCTTTTAGACGAGAGATAATACAACCCCTAGGAATAGAATTTCCCCCCTTCCACTCTACAATGGGTTCATTTGGAAAGTTAAACTTCACCACCCTTGTCCTACAATCAATCGAAGCAAAGAAAGAGTGCAACGAATCCATACCCAATATCACCCAACGGGAAAAGTAGANGTTCAAACTATTGGTTCTAATTTAAGTTATTAATATAATTTATAAGCCAACCCACTACCCACTTATTATTAACTAAACTTCATAAAACTTATCCAACACTAGTATGTATCCCACATAATGAGAATAGGCAATAACTGTTATAGATCGTACTAGCTATGCATAGAATCCGGAGTCATGAACCTACTTCG
The DNA here is from genome assembly GCA_027704765.1 of Solanum habrochaites. Taxonomy (NCBI): domain Eukaryota; kingdom Viridiplantae; phylum Streptophyta; class Magnoliopsida; order Solanales; family Solanaceae; genus Solanum; species Solanum habrochaites. The sequence continues at coordinate 39,299,930 of JAKWJA010002492.1, read as the reverse complement.
AAGAAGGGTGTTCTACTTTCCAATGATAGAACTAGGACACATCCCGTGTTGACACATGGTTAAGAAATATCAAAGGTTTATTTGTTCTCTTCTATGATCTTAGTTAGAGAACTCATGCTTTAAATTCACATATTCACATAATTCATATTGTATTTCAAATTGATCACATATGAAAGATATAATCTGATAATACCATGATAAATAAAGTAAAACCGACAAGGCCACATTATTCCCAAGTATATAACATAAAAACAGCCACCATAGTTTAGACCCTACGAAACACTATAAAAGGTTTATGCAAAATCGGGTAAAATATCAAACTTTTTAGCTACAAGAGGGGTAATAAATGACAAGGTAGCACCCGGATCAAGCAAATCATATACATTTGTGGTAAAAACATTCAACATACCGGTTATCACGTCGGGAAAAGTCTTTTGTTCTCCCCTAGAGCGGAGATCATAAAAGCGGTTCTTCTTATGAGTATCACTAGAACCACTTGCTTGAGTTTGACCACCCCGCTCTTGACCCTTCAAGTTTGTACAATGTCTCATCTTGTGACCACTCTTGCCATAACTAAAGCAATTTCCCGTTTCTACTGAACACTCACAAAGATGACCTTTTTTACACTTGGCACATGTAGGCTTCTCATTTGGTGAGTTTCCACTCCTTTCCTTTTGAGCTCTCAGTTTATTTCCCTTGTCATCACGAGCCTTAGGGAACTTGGATGGAACTTGATTGGAAACCCGCTTCTTAAATCTGGGCTTGTCTTATTTTTTAGGGCCTATTCTTTGAAGAAACTCCATCAAATGATCTTGCTCTCTTAGAATCTCTACTCTTTCTCTTAGCCCTTTCCTCCTCAACCCTTCTAACATGCACCATAAGACTGGAAATGATCATATTGTCATGTAGCATGGACGAATGGTACTCCTCTTGTAAATCTTAGGACACCCCCATCACAAAGCGGCTCATTTGGTCTCTAGGATCGGAAACCATCGAAGGAACATATTTGGACAATTTAATGAATTCCAATGAGTATTCGTGATTACTCCACCCTCCTTGGCTAAGGTTGATGAACTCCACCACTTTTCTTCCCTAATCTCCCTAGGAAAGAATCGATCTAGAAAATCCTTCTTAAACATATCCCAAGTCAATGGACCACCCCTCAATGGCCTATTATCCCTCCATTGCACATACCATATTTGAGCCATGTCCTTGAGTTGATAGGTGGCCAACTCGGCCTTTTACTTGTGGTCAACCCCATATCTAAAAGTATTTTAGAGATTTCATCGATAAATTCTTGGGGGTCCTCATCAACCTTAGACCCATAGAAAGTAGGAGGATTCAACCAAGTGAAATCCCTTTGACGAGAAGCCATAATAGTGACTTGTTGATGAGGACGGGGTACAAGCTCCTGATTTGCTTGGGCCATCATAACTTGGGCTTGGACAGTGGTGGATTGAGCCAATTGAATGAGGCCAAACCTTATATCTTCATCCGTCTAGGGTAGAGGATTGACTGGAGCTTGGTCAACATTAGCATCTTCTTTAAGTGGAGGAACTTGGTCACCATAGGGTGGAGCTCCCGCACTGGCAATTTCCTCTTCAAGCCTTCGAGCCGCATTCTTTCGAGTGTTCATTCTTCCTATAAGCACAACAAACAGGGTTAGATTCAAGAGCACACCATAAGTATACTCTAACAAAATGATATAAGATTAACAAGAGAGAGAGAGAGCGATTCCTAGGCATCACATAGGTTTCTATTCATAAGTGTGGCGCACTTCACAATTATGAATACAAACCTACATAGACGTGGTAAAGAGAGAGACATAACTGAAAGATATTCAACCTCATGCTCTGATACCAAGTTTTGTCACATTCGTGTTTACCCCCTAGACGTAATCGACGTTGTCTTCCTCTTTGAGGACTAAGACTATCCCCTTAGTCTCATGTCATTCCATTCTTAGGTTGAAAATGCGGAAAAATTTAAAACTTTCATTGCATCTACTTGGAGGTTTAAATAGACTTCTACATACACGTAATATAATCGTATCGAGTATACATAGACCCTTCGTATAGGAAGGTTACATAGCCTTCTATTTTTATTGCACATACATATATTTAAAAAAGAAAATAGTCTCAAAGATTCTCTCACCTCATACCATATAAACGGTCATAACAATTTTGAAATTTCCCTACATCAAAGGTAAAGAAACCACATATAGGCTCATGCAAGTCGTAGACAATGAAAGTGGAATGAACAGAAAATTCTTATAAAAACAAAGGAACTTCATAAGCAAGATATTGGCATCGCATTCGGAAAGTTAAGACCTACCCACTTGGATGATAGAGAATATCCAAGCCTTCCCCAAATTGTCTCAAATGAGCCTTCAACGACTGTGACCTAAAATGTTTGGGAAAAGGGAAGAAAATGGGGTTAGTACTCCACACGTACTAAGTATGAGACCATATGCACATATAATAGCAAAACATTGTAAAAAGGGATATTTAGTCAAAACATGCCATTTTACCCTTTTAAAAGACTCATGCATAATCAAGCGAGTCATACCAATTAACCAAACATGCTTACTAACTCAAACATGTAGTATGTATCCCAACATACTTGAACCCATGATCGTCTGAAAGAACACTCTAATGGCAACTCGGGCTAATTCGAATATACGAATAGAAAAGGAATTGGCAAGGTCAATTTACTACAACCCTATCATCAAGGAATAATATCACAAGTATGAATAAGTGTTAATCATATCATAATAAGCAAGACAACTACTCATAAATACTCACCTAGTCAACTAGTGCAATAACCAAGCAAAGCCCCATAACCTTACTCAATCAAGTAACCTCAATAAGAAACCATAACCAATGTCAAACTTCACATAACATAACCTTTAAGAACACCTAACAATATACTATAATAGTACAACCCAATCACCTGTTCAAGAGGATAACCATCACCATATAATATCATTTATATTGTAGCATCAACATGTTAATACCATATACATAATTATCATATACATATATAATATAAAATTCCTAAAGCTTCCATCAAAGTCAACTAGTGCAAGGCATAAGTAGAGTCTCATACCCCTACCTAGGCTAAGTTAAACCTCTCAAGTCACCTTAGTTAGTTTATACTTCATTACTTTATTTTTTATTTAGGGAACACTTGCCTTATCCGACATTGACCACAAGAGCTATGTGTTGAATCTGGTGTTGTAAAAACTTACACCAATAAAAGGTGGTCTATTGGCCAAAGTAAAACCGAACATAAACATAGCTTTCTAGGTGGATCCACTAGCTAGTCTTCCTATTCTGGCAACATAGTTCAAGAACTAAGAGATACTATATTCCCTCTTGATACAACTTGGTAATTGGGGCCTCCTCTCATGGGAATACATTGGATGATTATTCCTCTTCTGGGAAGTCAACATCTCATATAGAACTATAGGGCAAATCTTCCTCTTTGGGAAGTCATCACCTCCCATTTTCAAGTTCACTCGGTGCTAAGCTAAGTCCCTTTATTGAAATGTATTTAAGCCTTTCATTATCAATCGTATGTTTTTTAGGCCATAGGGTCTACCCCTTGTATAATCATCATCATCAATAGCTCAATAAGAATTGTATGAGTATAATCCTTTAATCACAATTCATATATGTAAGGTTAACACATTAGCAATTCATACCATATCTTGACACATTGATAGTCACCACCATCCTTATATCACATGCACCTTAATCAACCTCACAACATAGTCAAGATATTTCAATTCAAAATCATACCACCCTATCATCCTAATACAAACATACTCCAATATAAGTTCATGACTTAACCATAATTAATCAAAAGTGGAAGTAAAGATAGAGATTCTAAGGCTTACCAAGTCTCCTTCATGGTCTATAATTTATGCCTTACTATAAACCCTCAAATTTAACCAATTTAGATGTTCCACATCATTATTGAAGAATAAACATGATAATAATACTAGAAGAGTAACTACACCATTATTCAATACCAAATCAATCCTTAAACAAGATTACTTAGGCTAATTTCCATAATCTAGATCACTTTCAAGATTAGCATGAAAGACAACAATTCATTCCAATTTGTTAATGATTGGTGTAACAACATCATCTTAAATAGATTTAACCCATAATCAAGACAATTGAATCAATCACAACCCAATTTACATCAAAATTAACCTAGGGTTATGGGTTATGGATCATGCTCTTCAATTTAGGTCAAATCATCCAAATTACTAGAATCAAGTTAAATTAAATGTTAATATATCCATTACATCGTAAATAAACCATAAACAAATCCGTTCATAGCATAAAAATTACTGGAGGGTCATCTGTGAGTCGACGACTACCCCCCTCCGTCCTTCACACTGGTCGATGTGGTAAGAGATATGTGCAGGAGAGGGATCCATCAATATGTCTAAGTGTGGGATGACAGTGGGCATCGACGCCCCATCTATCCACACACGAGTCATTGATGGTTTCTCGTGGTTGCATACTGCCAAGGGAGTGTTGCCTCCTACGTGTTAGGTTCCTCCTCAAGGACCCTTTGTTGGTCCTTGGGGAGTCGTACCCAAAATTTTCGACCAAGAATCATATTTAAAACTTGTTGTACACTCTTTCACCTAATTTCATGGATTTGCGTTTCCTAAAAGCTAGTCAAATAGGCTAAGGCATTCTTGTACCCCTTAGAACTAGTTTCCAAACGTCATGGACGTTCTTTGACGTATTGATTCTTAAACTTCATAAATGACCTATATTCATTAAAATAGGTCTTAAAACAGTGCTTAGAACCAATGACACCTATGTTAGGCTCTAAGACTCGTGTTGGATTTTCAAAGTGTTATATAAGGATTTCTTTCCTTGAGCTTAGAAATCACATATCAAGATCCTCACCACTAGAGACATCCTTTAAGAATCCATAACCTACACTTTGTGTAAAAAGGTAAAGAAGAATGATGTTAGTACAAGAATGCATTAAGTATGACAACCATGCAAAAACACGAATTTAAAAGGGACATTTTACTTTGAAACCATGCATCATGCCGTTTTGTGAAAACTTCATAAAACTTGATGCAATAAGCATCATAAAATTCGCATACTTCATTTAGGAATATACAATAGTCTTAATATTTCATAAAACTATATATTTAATTTAAGGCATAATTTGCATCACTTTACAGTAAGCTTATTTCATGTAAAATTAACCTCATTTTCCTTTTTACAGTAAACTATTTTTCCTTCTTAATTTCTTAACTCCCTAAGCAACCTTCTGGTGATGCTTGGTGTAATGTGTAGATAATGTCCCATTACACTATCCACACTCAAGCATCACCTTTAGGATACAAGGAAACATGCATATAAGCTTTCTTAATCCAACACAAACGTTTATAGAACCATTTCATATATCAAGACATATAACACACACTTGACTCAATACAATTTATGGACCACATAGAAGAACTCATTACAAGACCATATACAAGTCAAGAATTCCAAAATAATCATATGAAGAAAATAGTCAACATTAACATATTTGGAATTAACTTCATAAAGACATCATGGACCTTACTCATAACCTCAATCTAGGTGTACTAGTGCAATGTACATGTGAAGTCCCATAACCTCACATATACTAAGTAAGCCTAAAAAGAGACTCCTAGCCTTAACATGTATTTCATACATCAACCATAATACTATAGTCAACTACATTAACACCAAATAGGAACTTCATCATATAGTCAATAAGACAAACATTATGCATATAAGGTTAGACCATATCATATAGACTTATTAGGACTCATACCATTCATTTCATCACAACAAGTAGACAACACTAAAATATCATCCATATGGACCTAAACATAATAATATAAATTAGAAGACCTTCCTAGAGCTTCCCTCAAGAGCTACTTGTGCAATGCATATGTAAATTCCCATACTCTCACCTACACTAAGCAACTTTCTTTAGTTTATCCTAGTTAGGGTCCTTACTTTACTTCCATTTTCCATTTGACTTTAGGAAAAATATAGACTTAACCAACACTAATACCATGGGTGCTAAACATGGAATTTATTGTTGTAGAGCCTTACACCAACGAAGGTGCTCTACCTTGCCAAGGTAGAACATTAACATCATGCTAGCATATTAGGTGATGTCATATGGAACTTGGAGGAATACATGGAAACCCTATTTATGCCTATTGAGGCACTGTAGTTATCCACTTATGTAAACCTTTTTTATGCCTATAGAGGCATTGTAGTTATTCACCTCGTGAGGACTATAGTGAACAAGACATCCCAAATTAGGAAGGGTTACCCCTCATCTTAGTTCACTCGTTGCTAAGATAAGTTACCTTTTATTCAAAAGCCATTATTACTATTCCTTATAAAATGTGGGCTTGGGAGAGTTAATCCCTCATATGCTTATCTCTTAGGTAATATATGAGAATTCCTTAATCTAAATCATGTCAAAAGTCCTTATACATGGACATAGCATATTCAAGCACCACCTTGTTTAGGATACGCTTGAGAACACCTTTCAAGAGCCCCTTTATTTACTAGATCATCATACATGTGTATGTGTTACATATATGTGAGCAAATCTTTTTCACATAAACACTCTTAAACCACACATGTTCATACTTCATATCATTCATGCATAAGAGTACAAGTATAACTATATGAGCAATTCTTTCATATAAACACATTTAGCCACTAGGTATAATAATACTTCATCATACCCTGTACTTGACGCCATAGCATATAAGACATGTTCATAACATACTCATACCTTCACATTCGTGTACATTAATCACAAAACATAGGAACTATCCTATTAAGGCACATATATGCAATGCATAGACAAGGTACTATTCCCTTGATCATACTAGTACACCTATCAAGTCATCCTAGTTAAGGGATACATAACATGCTTCATAGACATATACCTTACATACATAGTAGTAGACACAAGTACATATGAGAATAACATTTCATTAGGCACTATGAACCTATACTACTTTGTAAGCATGCATAAGGTGTGAATGTGTGTGTACATTGGTCAACATGATAATATAATGGATATCAAAATCATCTTGAGGCAGCCACCCTCTTAAGACAACAATTCACATTCAAGTATAGACCACACACAACATAATAGCATAGGAGACAAGATAACTTCAATAGTTGCATTCTGGACTCCTAACATTAGCTAATCATACATTCATGTGGGGGTACATAGGTATGGGTAATTATCCAATTATAATTCACCATTGTCATCATAGAGACCACAACTAACATAGACGCCTACATACTCACAACATTAGCAACACCACCTATATCATAGACTAGAATAGAAACTAAGCATAATTTCACATTGTGTGATCATCATAACCATCCATTCACATATCATAAATTTGACTTCAAGGCCATAATAAACATATATATACATTGAAAAGAAGTTAACACCGCCAACATAAGTAGACCATACCACATAATGCCATAAAAGGCCAATCATCTAACAATTCTATAGAAAAGTAGAGGAATAGAGAAATCTTACCAAATCTCCTTGCTTTGATCAACAATGATCAGCATTCCTTTTTCATCAACAGTAAAATTAGAGGCCAGTATCTAAATATGACATAACCTAAATGAAGTCCTACTTCAATTGCCATAGAATAGAGATCACCTTGAATACACTACATTAGCAATCTATAGAAGATAGAAGAACATAAGATAATCTCATTCAAACCGTCGAACCTTGATCCACAGGGATAAATCATCAACAATTCACCATCAATATACATAATACGAAGTTGATATAAGCAATTCAACATAATAGAATCACAATTCAACCAACACATAGTCAGATCACAATGCCCATAACATAAGGTAATTTGAGAATTCAAAGGGACATGGGTTCATCATAAAATTTAATTTAATTTGACTTGAAAATCAGTATATTATCATAAATTCATCATAAACGTTCTTTTAAAAAGGTTTTGAGAAAGAACCCATAGCAAGAATGAAGACTACACAATTTGATCATGAAAAATCTTTGAAAACATTGGAAAGATCTCTTTAGATGGAAGATTATCTAAACATGAAGGATAACCATACCTCACTGTAGAATAAAACCATGAAAAATTGATGAAGATATCATCACTATCCAATCTACAAGTTGTTCTTGAGCTTCATCTCCAATGGAGGTTTCTAGAGAGGTTTGGTTTGGGAGAGCGAAATCTAATTTTGAATATGAATTGGGTATTGGGGTTTTGATGTTATAAACCAACTTAATATACCCAAAAATTAACCAAATAAACCGCCTAGGGTCAGGTTAGGACGTGGGAAAAATTTCTAATTCACCCCTTTAATAAAACAGTGCGCATGCAGCAAACACAGGCTGCATCGACGGACAACCATCTATGCCCCATAGACCCAATGATGGACCGTACTGTTGGCCGTCATTTGGGTCTGAGGCTTGTAAATTGGCTTGATCTTTCACCAGGATAAGTCTTGAACGACTCCTCCCCATCAACGGGGCGTAGGATCACATATTGGCCGTCATTCTTGGGCGTAGGTAGACACTACCAAGTCAGTGTAGGCAGTCTTTGGGTCCTCCTTGAGGTCCTTTTGCGGGGACCTTGGGGAGTCGTATCTTGACATTTCTAATGTAAATACAGTCATTAACATGTTAGGGACCTTCCATATCAGTTTCAACAAAAACAAACACGTAAAACATGTCAATACACACCAAGACACACATGCACATCTGTAGGGCTAACTTTCGAACATCTTGGACGTTTGAATTCCAAATGACTTCAAATCAATCATGCATACTGTAGAACACTTATTTAACATGTTGAAAATCTTATAAGAAACATGTGAGACTCTATACACCTCAATTCCTTTTGGCGGTCTTACATGAGTTTAGTCCCCATGAAGCAAGTCTCTGAACCAAATGATTCCCCAGCAGGATAGACCATCGACTAGGTGTTGGATGCTGCTGCAGAGGCTTAGGGTGTTTTGGAAATTCACCCCAAGTCTTTTATGAACCTAGGATGAATATTTTAGGTTTATTAAAGTATATTAAGTTAGTTTTAAGTCCTAGACCTAGACAAGACCCCTTATTTCAAATATTCAAAACCCTCACTCAAGAAAGAACTCTCCTAAAACCCCATAGAAACTTGGACTAAAGGAACGGATAGGAGGGCTGGTTGTGGACATGTTATTCATCAAAAACTTGTGGTTTTCTTATCATTAAGGTATGTTAGTCATCCTTGAACTTTCTTTCATTCAAGTAGCTACTTCTAAATGATTTCTAAAGGGTTTAAAACTTTAAACTTCTTTTTTCCTTGACTCTAAGTATGGGTCTTTATATGAAAATGTTTTAGTGATTACAACGAGTTGTTTTTAGTGTTAAATGATGATTTTAATGTCAAAACCCCAATGAAAACATGTTTATACTTTTTATTAACTTCTAGCTTATGAAATGGGTTTAATGAGCATGATTAGGAATTGTTAAGGTTATGGTATCTTGGTGGATATAATGTAATTTAGATTCTTCCCTAAGGGCTATTTTTATGATGAATTGTTGGATAAGTTATGAATAGGTAGTGAAATCTTGGATGAATGAGAAATTAGTTATATTGTTTAGTTCTTATTGTGAAATGCTCTTGAGTGGTGTTGTCCACCTTTGGTGGCGGTGTTTACTCGGAGTATATTGATATACCATGGTTTCACGGTATTTTTAATGCTTTTTCCTTAAGTTTAGTGTGTGTCCAAAAGCTTTTTTGTATTAATTTTTATGTAAGTTTCTGTTTATTTGCAGGAAATCTATCTAAAGATGAACGCGGAAATTTTTGAGCAAGAAATGCAGAAAAGTACCACCTATGGAGATTGTGACGGTCCATCGTGCCGGTGACAGTCTGTAGGTGGCATCGTAGTGAAGCTGTTGATGGAAGATGGGGAAGTCTGACAAAGTGTGGGGTTACGAAGTGCGTGACAGATCATCACAGCCATAATACTCTGTCCTGCTCGTTCGTCATGATGATCAGAGAGGTAGTCCCAGTATCGAAATTACAAAGAGTTTAAGTGTTATGGAACGAAGACCCTCGACAGACCGTTGTGCCTGTGACGATCCGTCATACCTGCCGTCGAGGGTAATGAAGAGATCAGTATAAGAAATTGCAAAGTATGGGACGACAGAGTCTATGACGGCCCGTCGTGACCACGACGACCTGTCGCGAGGTCCGTCGACCCAGCCGCGTTTTGACAAATTTCCAGCAACGATAGTTCTTCTTTTATTAGGTGTTTGTTTTTTATAAATAGTTCAAAAAACCTTATTTTTGGGGTTAGACTTTTGGTGATTAGACACTTTTATGTTAGATTCTTTGCCAGTAGATTATTTTGATTATTACACTTTGGATTGTTACACTTTTCTCTAGAGTTAATTGTTGGTGATTTTGTTGATTAATAAAGTAAATTTTTGGATTTTATTCTTTCTCATTAAAGTAAGTGCATGAATTCCTATATCATATATATGAATATTTTGATTATGACAATGGGTAACTAAACTCTATAACTAGGGTTGTGGGAACCATGGGTGAATAATAGGATAAAATCTAACTAAAATAACAATTCAAGAATAGTGTCTTGCATGTATTTATAATTCTTTCGCTTAGAAGTCTTTTTAACGGATGGCCTACGTTAGAACTCGCCTTAATGCCACTTGTCAGACCAAGGAGGTAGATAATAAGATAAGAATTATCAACATAGATTTAGTGTATACTATCTAATAGGCTATTATTGATTGGTACGAGGTAATAACTTAGTCAAATATCGAATACAATGCTTAATATGAGGTAAAGGTAAGGGTTAGTATAACAACACACGTAGCCGGACCAAGGTGCGGAGTGAAATTTTCTAGATGCCAGACCAAGGATTTAGAAATACATAACTTATCACTTTGCATGCAAGATACTAGAAAAGAATTGTTATAGTTAGAAATATCAAATTATGAACCTGTGGGGAACACGTAAACCCTCGTTACTTTTATTAATTGATTAAACTCCAACATTTGAATCTGTTAGCTGTCTTCTTTTAATTTAGCTAGTTATTTTCATTCATTTAGAAATAAAACCCCCCTTTTATTGTCTATGTTTTCCAAGGAAATAATTTACTAAATAATAGTAATAATAGATTGAAGTTAAGTCTGAACTATTTTCCTCATTGGAATGATCCTAACCTTATTAGTTGGGTTCTTTACTTGATACGACCACTTTACTTCTTATTTGAGAAGTAAGTTTGAGCGTATCAAATTTTGGCACCGCTGCCGGGGAAAGTAGCTTTTAGATTAACTTAAACTTATTACTATAGTTTAGTCGATATTTTCTTAATTTTACTTTGTTTCTTTTTTCTTTCTTGCAGAACTATCTTCCTTGTATGCCAAATACAAGGAAAGGAAGAGAACCCTTGTTTCCCTATGATCACGAATTAGAGCGTACACTATGCAACATGAATCGAAACTTGGGTATTAATGATTATGATCCAAACAAGAACATCCTAGCTCCGGTTGATGTTCATGGTCAGTTGTTACCCGATGCTCCGGGTGAAAACCAACAGAGGGGAAAAACTCCCGCTCCATGACCGCAAGAATACTACATAGTCTATGACAATATAGCAAACTTCGATGGGCCACTTGTCTTTCCCCCTTTACAACTACGCCACACCTTTGTGGTAACTAGTAGCCTGATGCAAATTCTCACTGCCATAGGTTTGTTTTCAGGGCTACCTTCTGAGGATCCACATGCCCAAATAGCTAAGGTAAGGGCAGTGTGTAAAAAGTTGTGTGGGGAGGCGTGACTTGGTCTTGGATGTAATAGGGCTAAGAGTGTTTCCTCTCTCACTGACGGGAGAGGCTTCTATTTGTTTCACTGAGCTCCCTTATAACTCAATTTTCACTTGGAACCAACTAAGGGACGTTTGTGGCACTACTAGGAGAGTCAGTTAGTAGTTCTTGGGATAGATTCACTTCTTTTTTGAGATGCATCCCCAATCACCGTATAGATAATGAGTCACTGAAGGAATACTTCTATAGGGGACAAGATGATAATAATAAATCGGTGTTGGATACTACAGCAGGTGGTTCTTATGGGGAGTGTCCTTATGCTGAGATTGCTGAAAAGTTAGAGAAAATCTCCCGGAACAATAAAGCTTGGAGTACTAGGAAGTCAAATACTGGGAAAAATACCTTTGCAGTACAATCCACTCACAACCCAGCTCAGATGAGAACTAACCTTGGGTTGGTATTAAAACATATCACAGGGGGTGAAGAAAAGATAAATGTAGTTGACTACTTGTCTAAACAACCACCACCAAATGATGAATGCTATTATGCGGAGGATTCCTATGCGGTAAATGAGCAGACGGAGGGTTTCCAACCGAGTGACCAAGGATCAAATCAGGAGAATTGGCACCAAGGTCAAGGAAACCAAGGTTGTATCTATGGTAAATATAACCGTGAGGGTCATTATGTCCGAGATGGAAACTACAACCGACAACAACTTCAACATGGGTAACTATGGTAACAAAAATGATAAGAATGGGCCCTATGTGCCTCCTAAAAAATCATGAAGTTACTCCTAGGGATGGTGGAGATAGTATGGCGCGAGTTGAGGATATGTTGCACAAAATGATGATGAGGTTTGATGCTAATGCTGAGCACATTAAAGAGTTAAGGAGGGATTTAACGGGTATTGGGCAGAAAGTCAATACACATGCAATATCAATTAAGCAGATTGAGTTGCATATGGCCCAATTATCTGCGACCGTAAACACACGGCAACCGGGCACTCTTCCTAGTAACACTGTCCAAAATCTGAAAAATGACGGACACTGTATGACAATCACTAATCGAGGTGGTAAGCAGACCATTGACCCACCTATGCTGTCTAAGGAGAAAAAGATGATAAAAGATAACGCTAAGGTTATAGAGTGTAGTGGTGAAGTAGAAGATAACAATGGAAAAGATGTTGAAGTGCCTATAAAGGTAATTCCCATGCCTAAACCCCCCCTTTCCTCAGATATTAGTGAAAAAGACCGAGGATGGTAAATATTTGCATTTTATAACAATGTTGAAGCAACTTTCTATCAATGTACCTTTGGTAGAAGCTCTAGAACAAATGCCCAGTTATGCCAAGTTTATGAAAGATCTGGTTACGAAGAAAAGATCGGTCACTTTTGAGGATGATGATAGAATGCAACATTGTAGTGATATTGCTACAAGATATCTTGTACAAAAGAAAGAAGATCCGGGTGCGTTCACTATTCCTTGTACTGTCGGGTCATTACATTTTGTGAAAACATTATGTTATTTGGGGGCAAGCATAAATCTCACGCCCCTCTTGATTTTCAAGAAGTTGGGTTTGGATGACCCAAATCCCACTGCCATGTGGCTACTGATGGCCGATCGAACAGTGAAAAGGCCTATAGGGGTACTCCACGATGTGCTAGTAAAAGTGGAGTCGTTCATATTTCCAGCAGATTTGGTTATCCTTGATTATGAAGTGAATTTTGAAGTGCCTATTATTGGGAGGCCATTCCTTGCTACGGGTAGAGCCTTAGTTGATATGGTAAAGGGGCAGATGAAATTTTGGTTGAACAATGAAGAAGTGACCTTCAACATTTGTAGGTCCATGAGGCAGAGTGGTGGTATCCAATCGGTATCTTCTATATCCTACAAAGAAAAGATGAATAAGGACCATGACCTAAAAAATGAAAAACGAGAGTTTATGGTTGGGGATTTGGTGTTTTTAACCAATTCTAGGTTGCATTTGTTTCCGGGCAAGATCAAGTCCAAATGGACTGGCCATTACTTGATTACCCAATTATTCCCTCATGGAGCAGTTGAGTTAGAAACCAAGGAGGGAGTGCGGTTTAAGCTGAATGGAGAACGAATAAAACACTATTTTGGGCATACTGAATCGGCAAATGAAGTGATCGAGGCATACCATCTTGATGAAGGCTAATCAAGTGTCCTCAGTCGTGCCGCGATGTTAAATCGGGCGCTGGTTGGGAGGCAACCTAATACTTATAGTTTTTCTTTCTAGTAATGGTAGCATTTTCTACTAATGGGTTTTAAATTTGCAGGCACATAACCAGGAAATTCTTCAAAAAAAATAAAAAAAAAATCACTCTACAACATTCACTGACAGAAACATTGACGACCCGTCATGAACGCAACAGACCTTTACATGAATCCATAATGCCAGGTACGTCTTTCAGTTTTTTTTCAAAACTAGGGCACACGCGAAGGAACCAATGATGGACCGTCAAACATGCGATGGACCGTCGTCGGGGACTCGTTGCATCATTAATGAGCGTACCGACCCGACCCGGCTGGGAACTTTTAAAAATTTTAAACCTATAAAACCCCCCACCCCTTCATTTGAACGGTTTCTTTACCTCTTTATCCCATTCCCTCCCTTTAAAACTTCCCATTTCCTACCTCTCGTTCAATCAATCATTTCCCCAAATTCCCCAATTCCTAAAATCCACTCTTTTCTAGTCAGAGTCTGCTGCTCTGGTTCTGTTCTTGCTAACCAAGTGCCTCACTTGCTTTTCTTTCTCCTTTTCTCAGGTATGTGTCTCTGATTTCTACCCATTTACATTGCATTTTTGTTTTTCAATTAGTATTAGCCTAGTTCTTATAGGTGGGTCTTCATCCTTTGATCCAATTTTGTCTAACCTAGGTTGAGAATCCTTAAATTGCCTTGTTAAAACACTAGAAATAGGTGCGTTAGCATTGCTAGTTTACTAGGTATTTTGGGTAGAAACGTATAGGTTAACACTAAGTATTCCATGTGAGTCATAGGGGATGATTGTGGCATCCCCACTTCTGTCACTGAATGACAGAACGAGACCCCAATGACGGGACGTTGTATCCACGATGAACAGTCAAAGGGTCCGTCCCAACACCCCCATCACCTTGCTTTCCAATTTTCTCCAAGTGTCCACCAACGGACACATGCGACGGACCGTCGTTCCCACGACGGTCCGTCCTGCACAACCATTCTGGTTGTCAGAGACCCTATTCTTAAGGGTCTCTCATTTTTTCTAAGTGTCCTCTTACGGACATATACAACGAACCGTCATACCCTCGACGGTTCATCCTGCATAACCGTCATGACAGCCAGAGACCCATCTCCTAAGGGTCTCCATACTTTTTTCCAAGTGCCCTCCGATGGACACCTACAACGGACCATCATACCCTCGATGGTCCGTCCTGCACAACCGTCGTGATGATTAGAAACCCATTTCCTAAGGGTCTCCATACTTTTTCTAAGTGTCCTCTGAGGGACATCTACGACGGACTGTCATACCCTCGACGGTCGATCCTGTACAAGCGTCGTGACTGTCAGAGACCCTTCTCCTAAGGGTCTCCACGACGGAGATCGACGATGGACCGTCATTGTCACGACGGCCCATCCTGCTTATCCGTCATACTTGTCAAAGACTTTCCTTTAGGGGTCTCCACATCAAAATAATTGAAGTAAGACATGATGGACCCGATGACGGTCCGTTGTACTCACGACGAACCATCACCTGGTCCGTTGTGTTTCACTGTTACTACAGAAAAGTCATGACAACTTAGCTCTAATATTTATTTTGTTTTCTTTTTGCTCGATCCTTCTCACACTAATATTGATTCTTTACAGAACTATCTATTATGACACCAAAAAAAGATTGAGTTACGCACATAGGTGATCAAAGTCTGTCGCCCCGTCAGCCCGCTTGGACATTGGCTCTGATGATGAGCGTGACCCCGAGTACGTGACCCCAGGCACTTCCACTCCATCCCAAGCTGTCCATGCTGCCAGAGCTACGCCCAAAAAGGTGGAGTCCAGCGTAGTCATTGCCTCCCAGTCTGATGAGGAGCGCACACTGACCGGCACACCTTTTGGGTCAGCTCCTCATGAAAAAGGAGCATTTGACTCCTTAGGAGTTTCATGGTTGGAGGAATCCTCCGGGTCTGCCGAAGTCCCTGCACCCGCCACAGCTACACAGTCTGCCTCGTCTGATGAGGCTGACAGTTCTGAATCCACTCCCGGTTCACCGACTCATGCTCTCACCTCGGTTGCCGACCAACCCAGTTGGTGGTCGACGGGCAGTATCACGTTTATTCAGACACAAAATTTCTAAATGATAAAGGAGTCATGACACGGACCCTTACATTGGAGAGGAAGGTCCTTTTGGGAAGTCTCCCTACTATGCTAGAGATCCACGATCTCTTCACCAGACACCGACTGGAGTGGACATCATGTTTTTTGGGTTGTTATAGTGAAGAGTTGGTCCAAGAGTTCTATGATCCTACGTGGATACTCTTAGATCATAGATTGATAGGCGGGATGCCCCTGCCAAACTTGCCTCACTTGAGCATGTCCGAGTACGTGGCATTCAGTTTGATATCTCCCTACCTGCCATTCGCTGGTATCTATACGGCGAGGATGTTGATGCCAACCGGACCCCTCTCACCGTCGAGTGTGACTACCGGTGGCAAATTGTCAAAGATGGCCAATTTTTGCGTGAGCCATCACTAAGAGAGACCACCAAGAGGTTGATGGCCCTGCACGTGTCTTTTGATGGAGAGGGTGCCGAATGGGTAACCGAGCCGAAGGGAGCCATCTAGAAGGCTAACCTTACCTTCACAGCGAAGTTCTTATGGTTGATTGTCCGACACTTCCTTTCCCCCACAACCGCTGATAATATAGTCACATGGTATCGTGCAGTTCAGATGGCTAAAATGATATCCTGATGAAATGAAAATGTTGCATGACTAGGCATAGTAATTGATAAATATGTGTCTCTAAGCATGACATAGAGATACACCACTGCATGACCCTAAGTCTAAAATTCGAACTAGGTGTCTGATAATCTGGTAGAGTAATGAGATCTCAAGTGAGTGTGAGGAAGATTTAAATAGTCCACTATTTGTACTAAGCTAGAACTTTCCTGGTTGGTCCTGCTAAAAGTAAGCTGTAATAGACAACTAGGAAAAGACCATAGTCCCTTGTTCTATATAGACCATTTTTAGCCTAAATAAAAATAACCAAATGAAATTAATCATTCTTTGATCCAAATGATTTGAGCTTAAACTAGACCTATCTTTTTCACCCCAACTGATCTTTTCTTGGAATAATGTGTTGGCCCTGGTCCCTTCTTGGACATGTGCACCTCAGGTTATGCCAAAAGCATAAGTTGAGGGTGGCTAATGCAGTAAATAACCTTTTTATTGACCTGACCCAACTTTGGGTATTGTGTACTTTGACTCATGGCAAATCCATGAGTTGAGGGTGGCTATTATGTGGAATGCTCTGGAAAGTGGGGTTGAAAGAATAAAGGGAGAGAAAGAACAAAGGTAAAGTGACTCAAGAACCAGTTGAAAGAAAAGTGAAATAAATTAATACAATAAATACAAGCAAGAAAAGAAGAGAGTCACTTATATAAATGAAGAAAGAATAAAAATAGCAAGGTCAAAGAATATACGAAATTGGGCAAAATAATATGATAAAATATGGTATGTTTAGTCGATATGTCAAGGAGGGAAAAAAATCACCAAAATATACCTAAATATACCCTACCTGACCCTGAACCTATGTTACAAGCTAAGAAAGTCCTATCGTGATCCTAAGGCAGTGAAAATAAGGGCAAGCTTATGGCAATATGTATGAATGAGTTGTGAATTTGTTCTGAGAGTGAGTGTTGAAAGTAATCTTTATACTCAAACTGAAATCATAGTCTGAAAAATGAGGATGTTGTTTTGAAGTAAGGACTAGTTGCAATACCAGAAATATTAGCACCTCGGTGGAAATTGAAGAGGATAGGTGTTAATGCGTGGTGAGTCTGTGTCATGGTCTGATTCCACATAATTCAAGCCTAGTAGTGATAAGATGCATAAATATGATGAGACTGATAGGGATTGATAGCCAAATGATTGCAAAAGATAAAACATGGATACTATTGTACAAAGATTTATAGTGAGTCATAGTGTGTCGCTTGAGGACAAATAACGAATTTAAGTTGAGGGTGTTGATATACCGTGGTTTCACGATATTTTTAATGCTTTTTCCTTAAGTTTAGTGTGTGTCCAAAAACCTTTTTGTATTAATTTTTATGTAAGTTTCTCTTTATTTCCAGGAAATCTGTCTAAAGATGAACGCGTAGGTTTTTGAGCAAGAAATACAGAAAAGTACCACCTACTTAGCTTGTGACGGTCCATAGGTGGCATCGTAGTGAAGCTGCTGAAGGAAGATGGGGAAGTCTGACCAAGTGTGGGGTTACAAAGTGCGTGATGGTCCGTTTTGCTGATTCGTCGTGATGATCACAGAAGTAGTCTAGTACCCAAATTCCAAAGAGTTTAAGTGTTATGCAACGAAGACCCCCGATGGACCGTTGTTCCTGTGACGATCCTTCATACCTGCCGTCGAGGGTTATGAAGAAAGCAGCAGAAGAATTGGCAAAGTACGGGACAACGGAGTCTATGACGGCCCGTCGTGACCACGACGACACGTCACGAAGTCCGTCGACCCAGCCGCGTTGTGACAGATTTCCAGCAATTAGAGTCCTTCATTTATTAGGTTTTTGTTTTTTTATAAATAGTTCGAAAAATCTTATTTTTGGGGTTAGACTTTTGGTGATTAGACACTTTTATGTTAGATTCTTTGTGAGTAGATTATTTTGATTATTACACTTTGGACTGTTACACTTTTCTTTGGAGTTCATTGTTGGTGATTTTTTCGATTAATCAAGTAAATTTCTGAATTTCATTCTTTCTCATTGAAGTAAGTGCATGAAATTTTATATCATATATATGAATATTGTGATTATTACTATGGGTAATTTAACTCCATAACTAGGGTTGTGTGAACCATGGGTGAATAATAAGATAAAATCTAACTAAAATAATAATTCTAGAATAGTATCTTGCATGTATTGATAATTCTTTCGCTTAGAAGTCTTTTTTAACGGATGGCCAACGTTAGAACTCACCTTAATGCTACTTGCCGGACCAAAGAGGTAGATAATAGGAAAAGAATTATTAACATAGATTTAGTGTATACTATCTAATAGGCTAGTATTGATTGGTATGAGGCTAGTATTGATTGGTACGAGGTAATAACTTAGTCAAATATCGAATACAATGCTTAATATGAGGTAAAGGTAAGGGTTAGTATAGAAACACACGTAGCCGGACCAAGGCGCAGAGTGAAACTTTCTAGATGCTAGACCAAGGATTTAGAAATACATAACTTATCACTTTGCATGCAAGATACTAGGAGAGAATTGTTATAGTTAGAATTATCAAATTAGGAACCTGTGGGGAACACGTAAACCTTAGTTACTTTTATTGTCTATGTTAAATAATTGACTGAATAATAGTAATAATAGATTGAAGTTAATTCTGAACTATTTTTCTCGTGGGAATGATTCTAACTTCATTAGTTGGGTTGTTTACTTGATATGACCGCTTTACTTCTTATTTGATAAGTAAGTTTGAGCGTATCATATATGAATGTGAATTTATATGTGTATTGTGAATAAGGCCATGAATGCATATTAAGCGAAGTAAGATGATAATGAAGTTGTTCTTGTTGGTGTGCTTTATGAAGCTGGTTAAGTATGATTTGTAGAGACTTTGCCTAAGTGAAGTATATGTTTATGTGAAGTATGCTAAGGTTTGTAACCTTATGAATGAAGATGTAAGCATGTTTAGAAGTCAATGTCATGGATATGGTGATTATGTGAAAGGTTTGCTCACATGTACACACACTAAAATATTTTGTAATTTTTATGTTTTTTTACCCACTACCCCCCCCCTTCAAAAACAAATTTAGCTTTGTTTTTAAAAAGTAGTATCTACTTAAATTTTTAATTATTCACCCCTACCCTCGATACCCTCCCCCCAAATTTTTTTTAATTTTTTTAAAAAAACTTTTCAACTTCAAAATTTTATTTTCTTTCAACCCGATCCTTGACTGCCCCCACTCCCCCCAAAATATTGAGTTTGTGTTAAAAAAATATTGTCAACTTCAAAATTTCATTTTTTCATCCCTACTCTTGATCCCCCCAACCCGCCCTACCGTCCCCCTATTAGCCCCCTTCGCCCACCAAAAAAAAAATTAATCTTGTTTTTAAAAAATATTTTCAACTTCAAATTTTTTATTTTTTTACCCCTACCCTCGACCCCCCATCAACCCCCTACCACCCCCCTCAAACCCCCCATAAAATTTTCAATTTCAAAATTCATTTTCTATCAAGTAAAAATAAAAGATATTTCTCAAAAATATTTTTCATCTATAAATCAAACACTAAAAAATAAATTCATAAAAATATTTTCTACTCACAAATCAAACATGAGAAAATAAGTCAAAAATCTACTTGTTTTCGAGCAAAACATTTTCCTTCATACCAAACACACCCATCATTTGTATAAGATTTGTTAGAAGAGCCCCAATTTGGGGATTCTTAGGACGTACAGTTAGACAGTTAGGGTGAAAATCTTACCGAGCTAAGCCCCACACTTGAGTCTCAGCGTGTTTTTCAATATCCCATCCACAAGGCGAGCCACGAGGCGAGTTCCACTAGATTATTTTAAAACATTGATTTTGATTTACTTACATTTCTTTGCAATATATATGGTTTTAATATTATTTAATTTGCTACACTCTATATTTTCTCTTTTCCCCTTGCACCATTTTGTTTTTGTTTATATTCTCTATATTTTGAGACTAAAATAGTTAATGGCCTCTTCATTTGAATCTTTATTTTCCACATTTGAATAAAACTTTTCCAAATTTAAAGAACTACTATTAATACTTTATGTTTCACTTTTTTGTTATTTCTATTATATAATTGTTATTTCGATTAGTCTTACATCATAACATTCATCAATCGAAAATACATAAGAATTAAAACTTTTTTTACTATATCTAATCGGATGTTTACATAGACCTCTACATACACATAATAATATTAATATCGAGTATACATAGACTCGTTTGTATTAGAAGGTTACATAGACTTCTAATTTTATTTCACATTCATAAATAAGATAGAATAAAGTCTCAACGATTGTCTTATCTCATACCATCTAATCGATTATCTTAATATGGGCATATCCTACATAAAAAAATAAGAAGCCACCTTTAGGCTTATACAAGTTGTACACAATAGAAATAGAATGAACATAAAGGAGTCTTAAACTCATAGAAAAAGAACTCCATTAGCAAGAATATCGACATCGCCCTTGGAAAGTGAGGACCTACCCACTTGGATGAAAGGAGATATCCAAGTCTTCAACAATGTCTCTTTCCAAACCCTTCAATGAACGGAACCTATAATGTTGGAGAAAAGAAAAGAAAATGGGGTTCGTAATCTACATGTACTAAGTATGAGATCATATGCACACATTACATCAAAACGTGCTAAAAAGGACAATTAGTGGAAACTTGCAAACTTACCTCTTTAAGTACTTATGCACAATATCGAAACTATGCTAATCCTTTAGACATGTTCAACAAGTCAATAAATCATATGCATATCAATCATACTTGAAACACAAAATCTCATATAACTCTATTATTAAGAAATAACATCATATCATGAATGAGAGTTCATCATCTAAATAGCAAAGTAAGACAATTAATCATAAATCCTCATAGAATGAACAAGTGCAACGACCAAGCAAATCCCCATAACCCTACTTAGTCAAGTAACCCCACACGAACTATAGTTAGTGTCATACTTCACACCAAATAACCTTCAAATACTAATAACTTCATACTTTATCAATAATATGAATTTCCCTGTTCATAAGCATAAAATCTTCATATAAAGTCATTTGCATTTGTCATTATCCATATACATAATATTAGCCTCCTAAATCTCCTATAAAGGAAAACTAGTGCAAGACCTAGGTATAGTCCCATACCCCTACCTAAGTCAAGTTAAACCCTTCAAGTCACTTTAGTTAGTGTATATATCATTACTTCATTTTAGTTTAGTGAACACTTGCCTTAACCGACATAGACCACATAAGCTAAATATGGAATCTGGTGTCATAAGACCATACACCGATGGAAGGTGTCTACTAGCTAAGGTAAAACCTAACCTAACATACCTATCTAGGTAGATCCACTAGCTAGTGTCCTATGGTGGTAACATTGTCTAAGGAACTAAGAGATAGGTATTCCCTCTACATACCATTTAGTAATTGGGGCCTCACATCATGGGAATAATTGGATGAGTATCCTTCAAAGGGGAGTCAACATCACTTATAAACCTATAGGGTAACACTTTCTCTATGGAAAGGCATCACCTCCCATTGTCAAGTTCACTTGGTTCTAAGCTAAGTCCCTTTATTGAAATGTCTTTGCTTCTTTATTAACAATCATAACTTAGTTTAGATCATAGGATCTATCCCTTGTATAATCATCATCATCGTAGCTCAATAGAATTGCATGAGTAATAATCATTTCATCACAATTCATATAAGTAAGGTTAACACTTTACATATCACATAGTAATTGGGCACATTTGATACATATTGTCATCCTTATGACTTGCACACACTAAGAAACCTCACAACCATAGTTTAATACATTTCAATTCAATCATCATACCATCTTATCAACCGTAGACAAGGCACACTCCATAATATCATGACTTAAGTATAACCAATCACAAGTTTAAGAAGTAAATAGGGATTTCAAGACTTACCAAACCTCCTTCATAGTTCGTCATAAGGGCCTTACCATCAACCCTCTACTCAACCCACCGCGGGAGTATCATTATCCATAAACATAAACAATAATTTAACAAGGCCAAGAGCATCTCTATAACTTAATTCAACACTATATTATATTCTAAGACAAGACTCCCAAATCATTTTACAATATACTTCATGCCCTAGATCACCGCTTGATAATTGACATAATAAACCTATAATTCATCTTTGTTTATTCATATCAACACTATAGTAAAGTAATCCAATCAATAATTAATTAATTACAAGATCACAACACAATATAGGTCAAGATTACAAAAAAAGGATTAGGGGTTGAGGATCATGCTTTTCAATTATGTCAAGCAATAGATAATTATTACAATGAATTTAAATTACGTGTAAATATACTCAATTCAACACAAAACATCCATTAACAAATCAATTCATAACTTAAATTTCGTAATTGAATGAAACCCAAAAGAAACTCATCCTTTGAAAACTTATTTTGAAGGAAACCTTTGAGGAAAGAATCTCAAAGGTGAATAGATCCCATACCTTAATGTTTTGTTGAGAATTAAAGATGAATCCACCCTTTTTTATCCCCCAATTCACCTTCCAAGCTATGATTCTATCGAGTCTTCCATTTAGAGAGTGAAAGAAGAGAGAAGGAAGAGAGTTTGTATTTTTGAGTTGTCTTAGACTAATGTGGGTTGGGAGTATTTAAAAAGGGTCTTAATCAACTTAATTAACTCCCTTAACCCTTAATTAAACTACCTAACCCCCTCAATAATTAAACTAAATCATTTAAAATTTGGCAGTGAAACTTGACCCTCACAGACGAGACCCCGAACGACGTGCTGTCTATGAGTCGACCGACACTACCCTTCTCATCTTGCACTCCGTCGTCTCTATCAAAGACTTCTGCAGTCGAGGGGTTGCTCAAATTTCCTAAGTGTGGGACGATGGTGGAATTGACGCCCCATCAATCCACACTGGCCCCATCCCTTTGGTCGTCGATTGCACACTCCCAGACAGTGTTGTCTCTAACACTAGAGTCCTCCTCAAGGGCCCTTGTTGGTCCTTGGGGAGTCGTACCCAGAAGTTTCGATCCCTAACACGTTTTACACCTATTTTTACTATATTTCATTAAATTCTGACTCATAAAACTTAGCCAAATAGCTACGACACACTAGCACTCTTATGAACCAACTTTCCGGACGTC
Organism: Solanum habrochaites; assembly: GCA_027704765.1. Classification (NCBI taxonomy): domain Eukaryota; kingdom Viridiplantae; phylum Streptophyta; class Magnoliopsida; order Solanales; family Solanaceae; genus Solanum; species Solanum habrochaites. The sequence goes on along the minus strand of JAKWJA010002492.1, from coordinate 39,275,884 downwards.
ATGGACATTCTGGAATGTCTTGGTTTTTACACACCTTAAATGACGTAAATTCATTTAAATTGACTTTGAAACAGTTCTAAGACCTTGTTACACAAATGTTAAGCTTCACGACACGTCTAGAATTTTCTAAGTGTTACATTATCCCCCCTTTCGGAACATTCGTCCCTTAATGACACAAAAGTTCTTTTCTTTAGGAGGGATAGACTCAAGACTAGCAGCCCAAAAAAAACAAACATATCTAAGCACATAAGTTATATCATTTTGACAAGGCAAACTCACACTCCAATTAACACACATAAGGTTCAATGCTTTCATAATGAGGTACTTTTTCCTTCTTATCACATACATGAGCTTATATACATTTCATGAGTCAATTAGCATAAAATCACCTTATCAACTTGATACATGTTACTTTAATCAGACTCACCATATCAAAATAGTGTTACTTTAATCAGACTCACCATATCAAAATACACAACATAACTCAAAACAAGCAAATAGAAAAAATTTCAAGTTGCCAAAACAATACTACAGTGACTTCACTGTAAAACTCATTCTGAAGTTTTCAAAAATACCATTTTTGCAAAACTTCACCCAAAATCAAGAAACCACAAATTCTTGTTATAATTATATAATTAAAAAGAATGGCTAATCTTAATTCTCAAAATGATGAGGATAACGGGACATCATATCAGCCTCGGCCTCCCATGTAGCACCCTTAGCTAATTGATTTCTCCATAACCCTTTTACGGATACAACCTGTTTATTCCTTAACCCCTTGACTTGCTGATAAAGAAGTTGAACCGAACTTCCTCACAAGAGAGGTTATCTTTCACACCAAGACCCTCTATAGGAAGAATGGGTTCAGGATTACCAATACACTTTTTCAACATAGAGACATGGAAAACCGGATGAACCGAAGCTAACTCATTAGGAAGTTCCAATTTATTGGCCACTTTACCAACCCTTTGCAAAATTTCATAGAGCCCCATAAAACAAGGGCTCAATTTCCCTTTCTTGCCGAATCTAACAACGCCTTTCATTGGTGAAATCTTCAAACACACTTTGTCACCCTTTTAAAACTCCAAATCTCTCCTTCTATGATCGGCATAAGACTTTTGCCGACTATAGACCGTTTGCAATCGGTTCTTTATGATGTGAACATTCCCAAAGGTCCTAAAAATAAAATCGGGACCAAGAATCAAAGGCTCACCACCTCAAACAAACCTATAGGGGACCTATATCTCCTACCATACAAAGCTTCATAACGGGACATGGAGATGGATGAATAAAAGCTATTGTTATAAGCAAACTCCAAAAAAGGCAATTTCTTATCCCAATTTCCTTTAAAATCAACAATGCAAGCCCTAAGAATATACTCAAGGGTTTGAATAGTGTGTTCCGCTTGAAAAACCGTTTGGGGATGAAAAGCGGTGCTCAACTTCACCTTAGTACCTAAACCTTCTTGGAACGATATCCAATACCTAGATGTGAATTGTGCACCCCGATTGGACAATGGAATACCATGACGACACACAACCACATCAATGAAGATATTTGCATAGTCCTTTGCGGAATAAGTAGACTTGACGGGAATGAAATGAGTGGACTTAGTCAACCTATCAACAATCACCTATATCAAATCATATGACTTTTGAGTCTGTGGCAACCCTACTAAAAAGTACATATTAATTTCCTACATTTCAAAGTAAGAATTTAGATCTCTTGTAGTAAGCCACCGATGTTTTATATTTGGCATTTACTTGTTGGCAATTCGGACACTTAGCAACAAACTCCGCTATGTACTTCTTCAAACCTTCCCACCAATAAATCTCCCGTAGGTCACTGTACATCTTAATCGAACCAGGATGAATGGAGTAGCGGGACCCATGGTCTTCTTCAAGGATCCGGTCCCTTAAACTATCTATATCGGGACACACAGTCTCCCTTGGCACTTTAAAATACCATCCCCCCTAAGGAGAATGTCTCACTAAGTTTGTCAAGGACAAATTCTTTGAAATCCATTATATATTTGTAGAGGTGTTGTTTGGACTTCACCTAAACAACTAAAGATGACAATCAGTTGTGATGAACTATGGAGGAACTTCCAACCTGACTCCCACCTAGACAACCTATGTACTTTCTTTGCTAGATCTTTCTTAGCTTCATCAACTTGGGATACACTACCCATAGTCATACGACTTAGAGAATCCGCCACCATGCTTTGCCGGGGTGATAGGGGACACTCATATCATAATCTTTCAACAATTCAAACCATCTTCTTTGCCGGAGATTGAACTCCTTTTGAGTAAACATATATAGGAGACTCTTGTGGTTGGTAAATATATCAACTTGAACCCCATAAAAGTAATCTGTCCAAATTTTTAAAGAAACCACCACAGCCGCTAGGTCAAGGTCATGAGTGGGATAGTTTATCTCATGTACTTTAAGTTGCCTAAAAGCGTAGCAATCACCTTATCATTTTGCATAAGCACACACCCCAAACCCACACAAGATGCATCACAATACACAACAAACCCCTTTGAACCCTACGGTAGGGTCAACACTAGAGCGAAAGTAAGTCTATCCTTCAACAATTAGAAGCTTTTTATCAAACTTCTCCAACCATTCAAACTTCTTACATTTTTGAGTCAATGTAGTCAAAGGAGATGGAATGGATGCAAAGCCATCCACAAATCTGCAATAGTAACCCGCTAGACCCAAGAAACTCCTAATGTCTGTTGGAGTCAATGGTCTAGGCCAATTCTTTACCACATTTGTCTTCCTTGGGTCTACCTCAACTCCCTTACTAGAAATGATGTGCCCAAGGAATGCCACCTACCTCAACAAAAATTCACACTTACTATATTTGGCAAATAATTGGTGTAATTTAAGGGTTTGCAATACTACCCTCAAATGACCCATATGGCCCCCCTTACTCTTCGAGTATACTAGGTTGTCATCAATAAACACAATGACAAATGAATCGAGGTAATTTCGAAACACCCTATTCATTAGGTCCATAAATACCGTTGGAGCATTCATGGGACCAAAAGATAATACCAAAAACTCTTAGTGCCGATACCTAGTCCAAAAGGCCGTCTTTGGGACATCCTCACCTCTCACCCTAAGTTAGTGATACCCCGAGCACAAATCTATTGTTGAAAAGTAACTCGCCTCTTGGAGTTGGTCAAACTAATCATCTATCCGAGGAAGAGGATACTTATTCTTGATAGTAACTTTGTTGAGTTGACGGTAGTCTATACACATTATCAAAGACCCATCTTTCTTTTGAAAAAATAACACCGGAGCACCACATGGAGATATACTAGGCCTTATAAAGCCTTTGTCAAGCAAATCCTTGAGTTGAGCCTTCAACTCCTTTAATTTTTCCGGAGCCATCCAATATGGCGGAATTCAAATGGGATTTGTTTCCGGTAGCAAATAGATACCAAAATCTGTTTCCCGTTTGGGAGGAATACCTAGAAGGAAAAAACTCCAGAAATATACTCACTACGGGGACCGACTCAATAGGAGGTATTTCGGTATCCAAATATTGGACTCTTACTATGTGATAAACACAACCCTTTGAGATTATTTTACATGCTTTTAGACAAGATATTATGCGACCTTTAGGAGTAGAGTCACCACCCTTCCACTCAACAATGGGTTCATTTGGGAAATTAAATGTCACAACTCTTGTCCTACAATCAATAGTAGCAAAACTAGCATTTAACCAATCCATACCCAAAATGATATCAAAATCAAGTATATATAGTTCTACTAGATCTACATTAGAAACTCTATTGGGCAATGAAATAGGACAATTTCGATAGACTCTTTTAGCAATAACCGACTCTCCCACCAGAATAGACACTAGAAGAGGCTCATGCAAAATATCGGGTAAAATATCAAACTTTTTAGCTGCAAGAGGTTTAACAAAGGACCAAGTAGCACCCAGATTAAGTAAAGCACACATCAATAGTAAAGATTTTTAACATACCGGTCACCACGTCGGGAGAGGTCTCTTGCTCACCCCTAGAACGAAGAGAATACAAGCGGTTCTTCTTTGGAGAATCACTAGAACCACTTGGATGTCCACTCTTATCTTGACCCTTAGCATTAGGACAATCTCTCAGCTTGTGTCCAATTTTTCCACAACCAAAGTAAATCGCCGTTCCTATCAAGCATTCACCAAAATGACCCTTTCCACATTTGGCACAAGGAGGTTTCTCATTAGATGAACTCCCAATCTTCCTGTTTCGGACATTTTTCTTAGGGTCCTTTTAATCCATAGCCTTAGGAAATTTTGATGGAACTTGATTTGAGAATCTCTTCTTGAATTTGGGCTTGTCTTTAATCTCAAGCCTATTCTTTGTAGCTCCACCCTCAAAATACCTTGCCCTTTTTGAATCCGTATCCTTCCTCTTAGATATAGCCTCCTCCACCATCCTAGCATACACCATAAGATGGGAAATATTCATATTATCATGTAATATTGCTGAATGAAAGTCTTCTTGTAAGTCATCCAATACACCCGTCATAAGTCGACTCATCTCGTCTCTAGGATCGGACACCAAGGAAGGAGAATACTTGTCTAACTGAATGAACTTCAAAGAGTTATCATGAACACTCATACCCCCTTGGCAGAGGTTAATTAATTCCACCACCTTTGTTTCTCTCATCTCCCTAGGGAAAAACCGGTCACGAAATGCCTTCTTGAAGGTCTCCCAAGTTGTCGGCCCACCTCCAAGAGTCCTATTGTCTCTCCATTGCACATACCAAGTTTGGTCCACATGCTTGAGTTAGTATGTGGCCAACTCGGCCGTCTCACTTGTAGACACCCCCATAGCATGTAGTATCTTGTACACCTTGTCAATAAACTCTTGGGGGTCTTCATTAACCTTAGACAACTAGAACATAGGAGGATTCATCCAAGTGAAATCCCTAAGTCGGGAAGCCATAGTAGAATCTTGTTGGTGAACCCTTGTTAGAAACCGCCCGATTGGCTTAAGAAGTCATAGCTTGAGCTTGAACCATTGTCGCTTGGGCCAATTGAATAAGGGAAGCCCGTATATCTTTATGTGACAATGGTGGAGGGTTTGTTGGGCCTTGTTCATAAACAACATTCTCCTCAAGAGGAGGAACTTGATCACCACAGGGAGGAGCTCCCTTATTAATAATCTCTTCCGCAAGTCACCTATCCGCATTCCTCCGAGTATTCATTTCCTATAACTAAAATAAAAGTTTTAGGTGAAATCATATAAAAAATACACTCTAGAGGCACGATAATGGATTTCCAAAATGAGAGTGATTCCTAAGCATCAAGTAAGTCCCTATTCATAAGTGTGATACGCTTCACAATTATGAATACCAACCTACATAGACGTTGTAGAGAGAGACACCAATTCCAAGATATTCAACCTCATGTTATGATACCAAGTTTGTCACATATGGGTTTTACCCCCAGACATAACCGACGTGTTTTCCTCTTCGAGTAATAGGACTAGCCTCTTAGTCTTAATACATTACATTCATCTATCGAAAATATGGAAGAATGAAAAACTTTTTTACTATATCTAATCGAGGGTTTACATAGACCACTACATACACATAAATAATATTAAATCGAGTATACATAGACTTGTCCGTATATGAAGTTTACAATTCCTTCTACTTTTATTTCACATTCATATATAAGATAGAATAAATTCTAATAGATTATCTCAATATGGGCATATTCCTACATCAAAAATAAGAAGCCACCTATAGGCTTACACAAGTCGTACACAATAGAAATAGAATGAACATAAAGTAGTCCTAAAAACATAGATAAATAAATCCATTAGCAAGAATATCGATATCGCCCTCGAAAAAATAGGACCTACCCACTTGGATGAAAGGAGATATACAAGTCTTCAACAAAGTCGCCTTCCAAACTCTTCAACAACCAAAACCTAAAAATGTTGGGGAAAATGTAAGAAAATGGGGTTAATACTCCATATGTACTAAGTATGATATCATATGCACATATAACACAAAAACGTGATGAAAAGGACATTTAGTTGAAACATGCCAACTTACCTCTTTAAGGACTTATTCAAAATTATAGAAACTATACTAATCCTTTATACATGTTCAACAAGTCAAATAATTCATATGCATATCAATCATACTTGAAACCTAAAATCTCATATAATTCTATTATTAAGAAATAACATCATATCATGAATGATAGTTCATCAGCTAAATAGCAAAGTAAGACAAATAATCATAACTCCTCATAGAATTAACAAGTGCAATGACCAACCAAAGCCCCATAACCCTACTTAATCAAGTAACCCCATAAGAACTACAATTAGTGCATACTTCACACCAAATAACCTTAAAATACTCATAAGTTCATACTTTATTAATAAAGATCAATTTCCATGTTCATAAGCATCAAATTGTCATATAATGTCATTTAAATTTGCCATTATTCATATACATAATATTAACTCCTAAAGCTCCTATTAAGGCAAACTAGTGCAATACCTAGGTAGAGTCCCATACCACTACCTAAGTCAAGTTAAACCCTTCAAGTCACTTTAGTTAGTTTATACATCATTACTTCATTTAGTTTAGGGAACACTTGCCTTAGTCGACATAGACCACATGAGATAAATGTTGAATCCGGTGTCATAAGACCTTACACCAATGGAAGGTGGTCTATGGCCAAGGTAAAACCTAACATAACATAGCTATCTAGATGGACCCACTAGCCAGTATCCTATGGTGAAAACATAGCTTAATGAACTAAGAGATATGTATTCTCTCTACATACCATTTGGTAATTGGGGCCTCACCTCAAGGGAATCATCGGAAGAGTATCCCTCAAAGGGGAGTCAACATCTTTTATAGACATATATGGTAACACTTCATCTATGGAAAGCCATCACATCCCATTGTCAAGTTCACTCGGTGCTAAGCTAACTCCCTTTATTGAAATGTCTTTGCTTCTTTATTAACAATCATAACTTAGTTTAGGTCATAGGGTATAGCCCTTGTATAATAATCATCATCGTATCTCAATAGAATTGCATGAGTAATAATCCTTTCATCATAATTCATATAAGTAAGTTTAACGCTTTACATATCACATGGTAATTGGGCACATTTGATACACATCATCATCCTTATGACATGTACACCCTAAGAAAACTCACAACCAAAGTTCAATTCATTTCAATTTAATCATCATACCATCCTTTCGACCATAGACAAGGCACACTCCAACATAATATCATGAGTTAACCATAACCAAGCACAAGTTTAAGAAGTAAATAGGAATTTCAAGACTTACCAAACCTTTTCCATAGTTCGTCATAAGGGCATTACCATCAACCCTCTACTCAACCCACTAGGGGAGTATCATCATCCACAAATACAAACAATAATATAACAAGGCCAAGAGAATCTCTATAAGACAATTCAACATTATATTATAGTCTAAGATAAGATTCACAAACCACTTTACAATATACTTCATGCCCTAGATCACCTTTTGAGAATTGACATAATAGACCTATAATTCATCTTGATTTATTCATATCAACAGTATAGTAAAGTAATCTAATCAATAACTAAATCAATTACAAGAACACAACACAATATAGGTCATTATCAACTAGGGTTAGGGATTGAGGATAATTCTTTTCAATTATGTAAAGCCTTCAACAAGTATTACAATTAAGTTAAATTACATATAAATCTACTCAATTAAACCTAAAACATCCATTAACAACTCAATTAATAACTTCTATTTCGTAAATTAATGAAACCCATAAGAAACTCAACCTTTAAAAACTTATTTTGAAGGAACCCTTTGAGGAAAGAATCTCAAAGGTGAATAGATCCCATACCTTAATGTTTTGTTGAGAATTGAAGACGTGTCTAACTTTTTTCATCCCCCAATCACCTCCCAAGCCAAGCTTCTATAGAATCCTCCAATTAGAAAGAGGAAGGAGAAAGAAGGAAGAGAATTTGTGTTTTTGAGTTATCTTAGACTAATGTGGGTTGGGAGTATTTATAAGGGATATTAATCAACTTAATTAAATTCCTTAACCCCTAATTAAATATCATAACCCCTAACTAATTAAATCAAATCATTTAAAATTTTGGCAGTGAAACTCGAGCCTCACAGACGAGACCCCGAACGACGGGCCGTCTGTGAGTCGATGAATACTACCCCTTTTTTCCTGCATTCCGTCGTCTCTTTCAGAGACTTGTGTAGTCGAAGGCTTCTTCAAATTTCCTAAGTGTGGGACGACGGTGTCATCAGTGCCCCGTTGATCCGTAGACGCCCCGTCCTTTTGGTCGTGTACTGTAAACTGCCAGGCAGTGTTGTCTCTAACACTAGGGTCCTCCTCAAGGGCATTTGTTAGTCCTTGGGGAGTAGTACCCAGACGTTTAGACCATGAACCATCCCTAACACGTATTACGCATACTTTTACCATATTTCGTTAAATTTCCACTCTGAAAACATAGGCAAATAGCTAAGACACACTAGCACTCTTGTGAACCAACTTTCCGTACGTCATAGACGTTCTTGAATGTCTTTGTTCTTAAACACCTTGAATGACCTAAATTTAATTAAATTGACTTAGAAACAGTTCTTAGACCTTGTTACACAAATGTTAAGCTTCACGACACGTCTAGAATTTTCGAAGTGTTACAATAATATTTGTAATTATATTATAAATGATATAAGACCATTAATTAAATCTCTGATATACGTAAGTATTTTTAAAATAACATAAAATTTTTATTAATTATATTAGTTAATACATAAATTATTTAATACATACTAATTTTATTCCTAATTAATAATATTTCCATTTAAAAAAAACCCATCAATTTATGTTGTATAATTTAAAATTACTATTATTGTTATTTCACTGTAAAAATGCACAAATTTTAAATGATAAGTTGAAATTTTTAATTTAATAATGCAATAAATAACATAATAATTTAAATATAAGAGAAAAAAAAATTATTTGAACTCCGTAACGCATTTATAGAACTTTTGTAGAAGCAACACAAATATTGAAATTGAGTTTTCATGTAATATTTATATATATTTTAATAATAATTTCACTTTTGTTTGAGTTGTCCATTAATATGTTATATAATATTTCCTTGAAATATATGTTTAATTTAGAATAAAATATTAATTTATATTAAATATAGAATTTTAAAAAAGAAATTATATTATGTGAAAATTATATAAATTGATTAAAAAAATTAGAAGAAAATATTATATAATATACCAATTAATTAACAATTTAAATAAAGTAAAACCTCATTAAATTATTATAGGCGGAATCATGAAATATTATTATATTTTAAAGGTATTCCTCAATAAATTAATAGTTATTAATTTTAAAAGTGTTTCGAGACCACCAAATTTTTTGGGGGGATAAAATCTCAAAGAATTTGAATGATCCACTAGTAAAAAGGTCATTAAACTTGAGGTCATGATTACAGATCTTGGTTACTGCAATGAAATGGACATTAATAACCTATTGGATAGTGAAAATGATAGATGTTTAGATATTCTCAACTTAGAACAAATTATGGATATCACTACAAAAAACAATGTTGATGATAAAGTTGAAGATGATATAATACATTTGGAACCAATTATGCATAAAGAAGAACTTATCACATCTAGAACCCTTCAAAATTTTGTGTTGCAGTTCGTAAAGACAACACTGGAACTTTTCGATGCAATAAGAAAAGTTAGAGATGAACTTTAACTAGATTTATATTTTGACAAAAAAACATAATAGAAATATATTTCACTAAATTGTCTTATATATATTTGTACTCTTAAAGAATGATTAATTTATCGTATTATTTATATAGAGATCTTTCAAAAATATATTATCCTATTATCTTATCGATATACGAGATTTTTTCCATTGGCCCAAGTTGGACATGAGGAAACTATTATCTTAGAGAGATTATTAATTAATCAAGTATGAAATTAGTAAGGTTTTACCGTAAAACTAAAATAACTAATGAAATAGAATGGTATAAACATTACAGAAATACTCCACTATCAAGATTATTATGTTGCGTCAATGTTCTATTGGCGTATTGTAGAGTTGAAATGAACATTTTTTTCCTTTGTATTTTATGTCTATTTCTCCTATTTCTCCATTGCTTTAGGTGTTTGATCATCAAGGTATATATGGTTTAATAAATGGGTTCCATTCACCATTAAGTCCCTAAGATTTATCAATTCCAAGTTCAATTTAATCAAATTGATTATGTTTTCATTGAAATCTTCATGGGTTCTAATTGTGTTGATTTTGATCTTAGTATGATTGTTTTGACTCAATTGCATAATTTTCAATTGATTTCATAAGTATCTATGCATTATTCATGATTTTGACTACAAACTCTTAAATATATTAATTTATGAAGAATCTACGAATCTATGAATGATGTTGTAAGAAAGCTATGCATGATTTATGAAAGAGAATGCTTTATGATTCAGGTTGCTTTAACATAAGTATCAATGAAGTTGTGAAAAGATTTTATCACATATTAAGGAAACATGATTGGTGAAAGAATTTCTTACACATGCATCATTCCTAATTTAAGGAAATTTTCTATGATAATTTAAGCTTGGATTAGTATCTTAATTGTACTTTTTCATGTATCATATGTTATGAGAATGACTATTTATGCTGGAATTTTCACTTAGAACTAATTAAATATTAAGATGGAGGCTCTCTCGTTAGTAGTGGTCAAGTCTCTACTAGCAATCTCCTTGTCCTAACTACGTTTCATTGTAAGATTTTTCATAGAAAGACATTGTTAGTGAATCCACGTAAGTTAGAAGTTTAAGGTACTTGCCTTGGGAAGCAAGGACACCTATTTTATGTGTGGGAGAAAAACACCATATTCCACGTTATTGATCACGTGGTCTATGTTGATTAATGGTAAATATACGACAAGATGAACTAAGTCAACCTTAAATGGTGTATAAAGCTTTCAAGATGATTTTAAGATGCATTGACCATGTTCGTTATTTCTGATTCTTCTTCAAATATTTTTACTATGTTTTAGTTGGTCATGCATATCATTTCCCCCCTCATGTCCTCTTATCATGCTTAACGTTTTATTGCATATCCCTCATACTTAGTACATTTCATATACTAATGCATACTTGTGACTGCATTATTTTACAATATAGTGAGTGATGCTTCCTCTCATCGTGTTCATGGATAGGTAATTGTTCGAGGTTGAATACGAAATGAGTCCTCATGTTCCGAGGAGCATGTCATATTTAATTTGTTTTTTACTTATGCATTAGTTTTCTGATATTGTATGTGGTTTATGTGTTACGTTCTAACAATTTATTTTAATATATCAAATAGACTTGTCAACACTATATGTAGACTTCACTTTTATATACAAATTCCTTTAACATATGAGATTTTCTATTTTTGTCTATTATGTTGTGTTGTATGAGATTCCTTGAGTTGGTCATGCATATCATTTTCCCCCTCATGTCCTCTTATCATGCTTAACGTTTTATTGCATATCCCTCATACTTAGTACATTTCATATACTAATGCATACTTGTGACTGCATTATTTTACAATATAGTGAGTGATGCTTCCTCTCATCGTGTTCATGGATAGGTAATTGTTCGAGGTTGAATACGAAATGAGTCCTCATGTTCCGAGGAGCATGTCATATTTAATTTGTTTTTTACTTATGCATTAGTTTTCTGATATTGTATGTGGTTTATGTGTTACGTTCTAACAATTTATTTTAATATATCAAATAGACTTGTCAACACTATATGTAGACTTCACTTTTATATACAAATTCCTTTAACATATGAGATTTTCTATTTTTGTCTATTATGTTGTGTTGTATGCATGTTGATAACGCTAAACTAAACTTCATCCAACTCTAAGTGTAAACGATCACAAACAAGTATAAACCCAATTAAGAGTTGAGATTGATCCCACAGGGAGTGGTGTACAAGAGAATTTGATTAAGAAGTAATAGTGTCTTAATCGTTTGTAGAAGTAAATATTTCACAACATTAACGTAAATCACAAGATTTTGATAATTAATATCAAATTGGGGGATTTGGGTAACCAATTTACGATAACTAAAATAGGAAGTAAACAACTTGACAATCATCCTTAGAAGTGTGAAAAGTTGAATACTAATTTCACAAAATGGGCGATTATTAGTTACTCAAAGGTGTTGAATCTTAGTGGATAGGCTAGGTTTTGAGTTCGCCGATTTGTTCAGTGATGCAACGATTTCTTGTTTTTTTGGCATGACTTTTTCATCAAATTTTTCTTTAACTTACGACAAGTCAAGTCTTCATCGCCAATCTCTTTAACGTATCACTGAATAGTTTGTATCCTCGCCAAGTTGGTTTCATTCATGGGCTGGCATGTTTGAGCTTCAAGCGAGATGAAGGTCTACTTAGTGAGTCGCTTAGTGGCTTTTGCGAGTACCAACTTTTCTCTCCTTCAACTTTTTTAGTTTTTTTCTCCTTTTTTCCTCGTAATTTCCTTTCCTTAATCCTTAGCCTTCATTGCTGTATATCAATATTTTAACATATGTTATTAGCATAAACAAGCATTGAGGACACTAAATCCTTTAATAGTAAGCCCAAAATGAGTCGAAATCCCTAACTCATCACATGTCAAGTGACTTGTGTAAGCCCTCTCAAGGTATTATATGCCATGTAGAGTCTTGGTGTAATTGTGGTTGTGATAAATTTAGTACTGGAGAAAAAGATTTTAGAAAGGTCCTAGGATGTCTAACAAGCTGCATCTAGTAGAGACTTGTTTATGAGTGTGAGTCCACCACATTTATGAATATAAGGCTACAACATGTTTAGGAAACTTCACCTCTTTCCTTAATTTAAAGTCGTGCCATAGATTTTATCTCAATAGGTTCTTTCTCCCAAATCTTATATGATGCTTTTAAGAAAATTAACCCTCAAAGAGCTTATGTGAGAACGAATGCAAGTGATAATTTGGAGCTAGTGGTTCCTCAAGTTCTGATTAATTCTTTGGCCAATCAAGTGACTAATGCCGAGTTTTGAGCCACTTTCCAAGTATTTTTTCAAGCCACGATGTCCCAAGCTAATAGAGAAAACATTGCTACCGTGAAACCAAATGTGGCTACATCTGTTACAAAGATAAGGGACTTTACTAAGATGAATCTTTTGGAGTTCAATGGTTACAAGCTTGATGAGGATCATCAAGTGTTCATTGGTGAGGTTTACACAATATAGGGAATTATGGGATTGACTACGATGGAGAAAGTGGGATTTGTCGTTTGTCAACTTACGAATATTACTATGTATGGTATGAGTAATGCAAAAGTGACAGGGAGGTTGCGTGCCCTTCTGATTGAGAGAAATTTAAGGAAGTTTTTCTTGATTGTTTCTTTACAGTTGAGATAAGTGAAGTGAAACTGCTTGAGTCCTTAATTTCAATCAAGTCAATATGAGTGTGCAGTATGCTTTGAAGTTTACTCTATTGGCCAAGTATGCTCCAACTGTTAATTCCAACTCTAGGGAAAGGATGAGTAAGTTTGTGTCGGGTGTTCCCTAATCGGTTGTAAAAGAGTGTCGTACAACCATATTGATTAAGGAGATGTATATTTCTTGTTTTATGATACATTCCCAACAAAGATAGAGAGTCCAACAGAGAATGGACCTGTGATGATGACTTTCTTACTCTAGGTCCGCTAAATATGGGTGTTCTCAATTCGGGAAATTTTTTTTCGTCAAGGTTTTTCCAATGCTCGAACCTCTATGTTCAAAAATATCCGGCGTCTTACCCTAATTCTCAACGAGAAAATGGTGGATCTTTTATCCCTACTTGATCTAGGTGTGGCAAGAAACACAATGGTAAATATTTTGCGGGTACAAATGGTTTCTTTAGTTGTGGAAAGAATGGTCACAAGATGCGAGATTGTCTATTGCTTTCTACTAAGGGAAGGCATAGAAAAGCTCAACTTAGTTGTTCTGGTTTGATTACTCTAAATAAATTCTTTTATACTTTTCACACTTGACAAGATCACGAGGATTCTCTTCATGTTGTGATCCATGTGTTGAAAATATTTCACTCTGAACTACAAACAATAAGATGACATACAAAATTTAACAAGATAATTCTAAACACCACTCCCCAGTTGTGGCGCCATTTGTGATAACACTCATCTATAACTCATCTAATACTACGGTTAGGCGATCGTAAGTTTGTATAAACCTAACATGAGTTGGGGTCGATCCCACAGGGGGTATTACTAATTAGAATACATAAGTAAATGTTGTGTTGAAATTGGTTGTTGTAGTAGATATTGTCAAAACCAAGTAAATAAGTTAATAGTTTGACAATGTATGTCAGATGGGATTTGTCAAAAGATTCAATTTCCAACTATAACAACTTCGGAATAAAAGGGGAGAATCATATGGAGAAGCATTTGTGAGGATGTGATTGATTAATTGTCAATTTCTTATTAATTATTAAAATTAATTGAAACTTAGTGGGTAGGATAGGCTATAAATGTATAGCTTTCTCACAAATACTACGATTCAACTGAGTTCTCTCAAACATCGAAGTGCACAACACTATGAGCAGCCCATGACCTCAAATTATCTACTCTCTTGAGCTAATTATGTGGAATTGAGTAAAGAGTCACTCCTTTGAGATGAAACCATAACTACTCAAATCCTACAAATGCAAATTTATAACCTTAATTCTACACATATTTCTCAAGCAAGCATAGAACACTAATTTAGAGTTTGCAAGTTTCAATATAATTCATAAATTAAACCTTAGTTATATATCATACCCACTTCATAACAACATGAAAATTTAATAATTGATAGCTTCCAAATCTAATTTAGACAATAAAACCCATAATCACACCCCCGAAGAGTGGGAGTTTTAGCCACAATTATAAAAGTCAAGAAATCATTACATATTGCATTCTCCATTGCTAGGTATCAACCTTCAAGTCTTTACAATGGTTTGATTTAATAAACCAAATAAAAAGCCTACTTGAAAGCCCTTAGAAAATTCTTTAAAACGAAGAAAAAACAATGTTTTATTTCAAATCCATGAGTTCGACAATGTTAGAATACCCATATCACTATTAAAAAATCAATTTGTACCTTTTCAGAATTTGGTCTATTGGGGTGAAATGCTGAGGTGAGTTGTGTATTGACAACAGGTTTTCAACTCGTTGATTGTGTCATCCGTAGACTTCTTTTCTTGAGTTTTCCTTTGATTCTACTATGTAACTTTAGGACATCGACTCGTTGATTGTTTTGCTGGTATCTTCATTTATGATTCTAAAATGCTCGGTAGAGTAAACCCTCTTCCTCAATCTAATGAGCGTGTCACCAAAAGGCTCTATTCGAAAATAATCAAATTTCTTTCATCCTAGGTGTAGTAGACTGTAAATTTTGATTTTGATGGGTGAAAAGGCCACTTGGCGGACCGTCGAATATTTTTGACGATCTTCAACTTTTATTTTTTTTTCTTTTACCTATTAATGTCCTTTCTTTGATATTTTGTTTCCTAGCTATAATTCAACAATTAAATATCAATTTAGAGCATAGATTAGACATTTGAGGGCAATAAATTATGAAAACAAAGCCTGAATGAGTAAAAATCTCAGACTCATTAACACACCTAACTTATGCTTTTGGTTGTCCTGAAGTAAATTCAAGATCATATAGTTGAACAAGGATGTTTACTGACACTGCTACCCAAGGCTCAACATACATGCACAGAAGACGTTGAAAGTACCCATGCAATGTTCAAATGTGCTCTCAAAGTTTCAAATTGTGACTAACCCTTATCAAGTGGACTCAAACTCACAATCCTTGCTATGAATGAAAGTTCAAGCTCAACAAAAGCATTCAAATTCCCTCACACTAAATATAATTCGATACACACACAAAGTTCTTCAACTTAAAGTCTTTGCAACCACAAATAGCTCTGACTCTCTGTAACAACTTGAAAATATAGTAAGACCAAGCTAGAGACTAATGAAATCAAGTAGGGGAAACAAGAGCCTAATATATGAGTTTGAAGTTTGAAACTTGATTAAGTGTTATTAAATGTTTTCCCAAGTGAAGTTTGAGGAGGTTAGGGTTAAAATGTCAAGATACAACTATAATGCTTGAAAACTAGTGAGTTGAACTAGTGTGTTATAGAATCTTGTAGTGAAGTTTAGGAGTGTTGTATGAGGATTAAAATTCATAGGAATGACTCCTATACTTATAATGAGATGCTTAGGGGTTAAACGTCTGGGTACGACTCCCCAAGGACCACCTAAGTGGGAGGACCCAAACACAGGCTACAATGTTTTTAAAACAACTTGATGTACAAAACCTGTCCACGCCCCTTAGATCAACCTACGCCTCGTACTTCATTGGAGTTGGTCAAGGCTTGCAGAAGGACTTTAAATAAATATACATGATCAATCCATGGAAGCCATTCACGTCCAGTAGCTCCATCTATGGTCCGTATGTGGAGGGGCGTAGGTGCTGCAAGTTTTCAAAGTTTTACAGTTTAAGTTAGGGGTTCGGGAATTAGTTAGATATTTAATTATTCTAGTCTAGGGTAGATTTATACTAATTTAATATACCTACATAAACAATTTTATTTCATTAAACACTTCATTATCTTCATAATCCCCACGAACCCAAACCATAACTAACTTTACCCCCAAAGTTTTCTCCAAAACACTTCTCTGTACAACCTCTATTGAAGAAAAGATCGAGTAAATATTGATTGAAGGAGATAGTTAACTCAAATTTTTTGAATAATCTAAGCTAAGGTATGGGAGTCTTCATTCTTGGGAAGCTTTCCTCAAGAAGCCCTTCAAATTGTGATTTCAAACTTCCCCTATTTCTAGGTTTTCATCCAATAGCATGGGTCGCCTTCTAAAATTGTTTCAATGGATCACATATCATTGTTTTGATTTGATATTATTAATTATGGATGGATATATGGTGCATTTATAGTTTTTGAAGAAAATCCCATATGACCCATGTTTTCCTCTTCTTTATGAATGGTAAACCCTTGTATATACTTATTGATGGGTAGACATTGATAATCTACCATCTCTACATCAATTAGGTTACTTTATCATGAATTTATTACTATATCATTCTCTAATTATAAGGGATAGGGTTAGGTCTTGATTAGACTAAATCACCTAGACACCAATTGATCACAAGTAAAAATTAATGACATAAATTAAGTTGATTAGGGTTTACATTAGGGAATAAGGTTATGTAATGTTGTGATTGATTTTTATGTATCCAATGACTATAATTGATCCAGAATAAGGCATATGGTGAGGTAACCTTGAGAATTATATATACATCATGATCATGTGAGACATGTCTTGAGAGTAAATCTTGTAACATGAAGATGACTTCTAGGGCTTTCAAAGTAAAACATTTTGAATGAACTAAGGGTGATAACGATTCAAGAAGGAAGCAATTATGTATGTTTATTTGTATATGGCCCCATTGAGAATAAAATCTCACCCACATGACCTATAGTATGATCATATGAGTCTATGCATGAGAATAATGTATAACTTGAGTCATGATTGTAATTTAGGTTCCATGTGTTGAATACTTGATGTGTTGAATCAACATGACTCTTTAATGCACGATATTAGGAGAATGCATGATTATGATATAATGAGCATGTTTATGAATCTTTGAGAATAAAGTGTCTATTGTGATAATGTTGTTGTTCTGTAATTGAAGGGACAATCTCACATAATTGTCACGATTGGAGTCTAGTCTCAAGAAGAGACCGCCGTCGTTGACCTCTTAGAGGTCGCAGAAAAGCCTACATACGTCATCGTTACTTCATCTAGGTTAATTTTAGCGGAAAAATTGAGATTTTTGTTACTTAACATTCATATAATACATTCTACTTAAACTAAAAAACGTTCACAAACAACTACCTAATATTAAGATCATCAAATGTAAGAAATAGTTCCATACTGCATTAAGTGTATACTTGGCAAAATGGCACCCATAAAATGTATGAAATAAGAATAGAAAGAAATGTTAGTGGAATATACTCCACTAAGTCAAACCTATATCTCAGCTCGAATATAATGGGAAAGCATCCTCGAAAGCATGAGGGCCTACCAAATCCCAATGAATGCTACACGTCCGGATAGCTTCAACGGCGTACTTTAAGCTCTAACGTCCACCTGTTCCTGCATCTAAAAGTAGATATTGTATGGGATTAGTACACACTTGTACAAAGTATGGGTATGTGCAAGAACACACCAAGGACATGCATGAGTAAGAACAGATCTTTTCTAACAACATGATTTATGGAAAGTCAAGTCAGTGGACTTGTCAAATTTGGATAGGAAAGTCAGTGAACTTGACAAATTAGGATTAGGAAAGTCATGCCATGAGGGTAACATGCATCAAGATACTTATCATTTTGCAAGAAGCACATAACATATTGCACATATGATATCACGAAGTTCACATCATTCTTTCATATGCCATTAGACCTTGGAATCATGGACTTGACATTAGGACTTCCCAAAATGAGGGCTCAACATATGAGACCTCAACTAGAGAGCCTTCTTTAACAAACAGAGAGTCTGCTTCATTCATTCATACGTACTTCATTTCATTCTTTCATATACTAGTGCAGCCACCGGTTATACCTCAGATGTAGTTTAAGACTCTCATCGGGTTCGCTGTGCAATGACCAAGAATAACCTAGTGTTATTACTTAAGTCTAGCTCACCTCTTTATTATCCTATCCTAACACCTTTAGTTTTCGTTCATTTCATTATGTGCATTCGTTGAGTTTGTCCTCATTCTTTCATTTGGGAACTTTAACTTTAATCGACATAGATCATGTGAGCATCATGAAATCCAGTGTCTGCCCCAAACCAAAAAGAGGTGGAATCCCCGGCCAAAGTTACCCAAAACATGCTAGCGTACATAGGGAATTGAACCCTGCTAGATCCCTATATTGACAGTATAGGTTCAAATACTAGGAGATATAAGGAGACCCATACCCGACATGCCAGAGAGTATCATCTCATGAGAGTTACGTGAACCTCATCCCTTCCCGTAAGAAGGCATCACCGCTCATAGCTAGCCTATCGGTGCTCCGTAAAAAGTTTCATTACATTCAACTCATACGTCATGGAAGATGGCTTCTAGTATGATGAAATCATAGATCAATAGATGATTTCTATTCTCATCATTAGTATTAAGTATACATTAATATCAATACTTTTGTTAGAGTGTTCATAGAGACTTGTCTCTTCATTAGCTTTACACCCTCATAGTTGAGTACGTTTTGGTAACATTCACTTAGGATCATTTGAGATTGCTCTCATCTTTCACATTATCCTCTTATCATGTTGTCACCACATTCATAAGCTTTTTCATATTTTCTTTTCATAATTACTCACCCCTTTTTACGTGAATGTTCATTTCATTATATGCCAATACACTTGGACATTTAGTGTGTTTCACACTCTTACTTGACCCTTCTAGTGTTTCATCATTTCACAACATACATCTTAGGTTCACTTACGTTACGCGTATGCTAGACTTATGGGTGTATACATACAAGCCATGAGGCTTCAATCTTAGTTTTTTTAAGTGATTCATATATTCCTAAGATTATATGGTATAAGACTTATACATCTTGTAGATATGTCAAGATGTCAATTTTGATCTATGTAAACAACATTATTTTTGAACATTTATTCACGTATGAATTATGTATCAAAATGGAATTTGATCAAGTCAACCTGATTTTTAATCCCTTGGACAACACATAAATTTATATTTATATTAGTTTGATCCACACGACTTGGGAACCCAAATCGAGCCCCAACGCCTCCTTTTCATTTTCCCTTAATTTCTTTCTTTAGTTTTCATTCGTTTGGGACTGAGAGGATGTGGGATCGAACTCCCACAACCTCATTATCTTTTATTTTCCTTTTTCCTTAAACAAAATTTTTATTTGACCAAGAGGGTGTGGGATCCAACCCCCACATCCTCATTTTCTTTTCTCCTTAATTTCCTTTATTCTACCGTGCTGTTGTGGGTTCAATTCACACATGCCTCTATTTTTATTTTTATTTTAATTCTCCTTAATGTTTGACAGAGAGGTTGTGGGTTTGAATCCCAAACACCTCATTCTTATTTTTCTGTATTATTTTTCTTTTCATTTTCGGTTAAGTCACACGGGTTCGAATCCTACATTCCACATTCTTTTTAACTCACATTAATTCAATGATTTTTTAACATTGTGAGGGGACGGGTTCAATCCTCAGTGACCTCACTTGTTTTTCTTCATTTTACATACCTTATTAAACAACTTGGCTGAAATTAACCAACAAGGTGCTGGAAATTTGAGTTACATTTTTCAGCTTCTTTTCATCAACATTTTGAGTTAATTTTTAGGGCATTTTGTGAATGATTTAGCTAATAGTTTTTCGCTCAAATCAGCCATATTATACCTCATATGAACATAACGATTTATACAAGTTTTTTCACGTGAAATACAACCATAAAACATGGCATTCCATGTTTCGATCCGTGTCAAAGAGACACAACAACATTCACTTTACACACCTACTTATCCCATAGTCTTGTAAAAACATACTTTCATAATTGCATAAATCAAAACACACATACATGAACATGATCATCACGAAAACATATTACAACCATAATTTCTACCAGCAAACATATCCAACGTACGAATCAATGGGAACTAGTGACAGGGACATGCAACGCGGAATAACCCTAGTTTTTGGAATAGATTAATCTGAGTCCTAAGGGTCTCTTGGGAAAGGGACCAAGAGTAAGAAAACCCATACCTTATTTTGACGTTTATTCAATGCACGACCTACTGTCCAACACCCTCTCCAAATCACGTTCAAGTACGAAGTTTCAACACCAAACTCGACGAAAGAACTTCCCTTTTTGCCGAACGTTTTTGCTTATGTTTTGATTATATTTTTCGTTGGAGTTCTTGAAATGTGAAGAATTTAGTAGTTTTTCTGTTCTTTTACGTTGTTTAGGAAGAGAGAATCATGAAAGAGAAGATATTGGAGAGACGTGAGAGAGATGAACGTGAGAGAGTGTTAAGCGTGAAAGAGAGTTCAATAGTTTAGACTTAGTCAACTAGGACCCTTTCAAACTTTAAAAAAATCTGATTTTTTAATTTTTATTAAATAAGATAATAAATATTAATTAATTAAATTAATTTACAAATTAAATAAAACAATTGGAATCATTTCTCTCACCTAGGTTCGAACCTAGGTGGAGTAAGATTTTTCTAGAAGGGCAATTTTTGCCCTCTCTCCCCAAAATACCCCTTCACCTTATTAATTAAATAATTAGACACATATTTAGTGTAATTAAGATACTACCCTTATCATGGAAAATACCATTTTGCCCCTAAACCCTCTAAATATAAGATTTCCCTTTTTAAGTTCGGTAAAGAGTCATCCGAGTAAATCTATGTATTCGAGAGCCCTACATTGCTAGACCCAACTTTTCCTAGATCAACTAACTCCCCAAGTTAGTTTGCTTAGCTGTCGCAAGGGTTCATAGGTCTAGTTCTACACACATCAATCCGTATAAACCCGGTTTAATCGCATGCATTCTAGACACACTAAAAATTACTTAGCATATTCATTTTTAGGGTTGTTACAATAACACCTACGCATGAACATGACTATGAAATAACTAAGATGGTGATTGTATTATTGAATGTTGATATTCCCTGTATCTAATGTGATAATTCTAGATATTTGGGATTGGTTGATTCATAGCCCTTGAAGGGCAAGTTATGAAGGTTTGTACATGTTGACAAGAATTATATATGAGCCCATGATTCACTTACAAAGTGAAGATCCTATGCTATTGTGTATTTGTTGTATTGATGCAAGATTCTTGTCCCCTTACCCTTACACATGACCATGCATGAATTGTTTAGGAGCATGATAATAATGTTGTGTTGATTGAAAAGGTATTCTCATTAACACCATCAACATGATGTGAAAGGTTTACTCATATATTAATGATTCTAAGGATTAAAGGACATTCTCACCTAATGCATCCAAGAGCTACTATGATATTGTATTGGATTGTGTGTTAAGTCTTTATTCCATAAACAATGAAGTTAATTCATGACTTAATGAGAATTAATCTTAGCACTGAGTGTATAGGGTCAAGGGATGGAAACCTTATACCTTAGTTAGTCTAGGTTTCTAGTAGCAATCCCCCTATCCCATAACTATGTTCCCCCATAGTTTCTTCGCTAGTGGATCCACCTATAAGCTTAACATGTTACTCCTACCTTAGGAAAGTAGGACACCTCTTTTTAACGTGGGTTTATGACACTAGATTCCATGTAGATCACATAGTCAATGTCGGTTAAGGCTATATCTCCCTACATGAAAACGTAACAAGAACAAGTGACATGAACATGAATAAGTAACATGAACATGAAAAAGAACAAGGGTTATTAACTATAGTCCCATTAGAGGCTCTACTTAGTATGAATGGGTTATGATACTTCATTCAAGGATTGTACAAGTAGGCTTTGAGATTGGGTATGGTAGATTTACCTCATTCCTATGAACTATGCACATGAAAACGAATATGAACATGTACTATGTTTATGACTTCTTATTTAGTGCGTGAGGGGATATGGGACTTCACTTGCACATTGAACAAGTAGACTTGTGAGAGAGTTGTGGTATGGTCTACTTATGCTATAAAAATATGTGAATTTATACATAAATGATATGTATTGATTATAAGATTGACTTTACTTAATACAAACTTGAACATGAATGTATCCTTGTCGATAAATTGTGTGTTTGGTTAAGGTAAAGTTATGTGATATATGTTAATGGTGGCCTAGTAGTTGTACTTAGTGTAAGTAGGATTATGGAGTCCTATATATGCATTGCACTAGTAGAGATAAAGGTTTCTTATGTAATCATTTCTTAGTTATGAGAAATTCTTGATATTTAACTATGTGTTATGTTTATGATTTAAGACTATGCATTGTGACGAATTGGGATCTATACTATGCTTATGTTGGAACTACGCTTGTAGTTATGATGATAGTTCTTATACGGTGATGAATTGTACGTGATTTTATTTATGAGTTGCATTCTCCAACTTTTTCCAATATGATGTTCTAAAACGACATATAGCACGGTTTCAAATGAAATGTCCCCTTTTCATGCATGTTTTAATGGTTTTACGCATGGCTTCCGTACTTAGTACGTTTTAATGCAAACCCCTTCTTCTACATTTTCTATAAGTAAAGGCTTTGGAGATATTGTATTACATCCTCGTGGCTAGGTTATAAGGAGATCAAGAAAAAGATGATTGGTGAGTATTTATGATGTTCGAGCGCTCAACAACATGTCTTTTATTGTCTTTCTTTTATGTTTTAGACTTGTGTAAGGGCTATGTCCCTAAGGTTGTTTTTGAAGAGTTAGAATCCAAGTGTTTAGATAGTTTGATACATAGTTTTGTAGATATTCTCTTATTTTATTAAAGACTTTGATTGTAAAGGAAGTTTTAAATTTTTTGCAATTTCCCCTACATTCTTGTGTTATGATATGATAAGGGCTTGTATGAGTCCTCTTCGGGGTCAAGTAAGCCGTTTCACGTCAAGGGGGTTCTCTCGGGGCGTTACACTCTATAAAAAAAACACATGCATGATCTTTCCGCACAGTCTTGCACATATTTTCCCATCAACATGATAATAATTTCATTAAAGAGAACAAAGGTCTTTTAAGTCTTGTAACATACCTGAGGGTAATTGTATGATAATTTAGGTTTAGTAACTTCTACCTTCATGAAATGCTTTCATTTTTTCACCTTCTCTACAACACTTTTTTGAGTCTCAAAATCCGTATCCTATTCTTTCAAGCACAACTAATTGGATACCCCATTTCTTTTGAATATTTGATAACTTTATTTCAACAATTATATCTTTATTTTTTTATATGAAAGGGTTCATCCTTTTCAAAAAGATTTTTATAAGGGGGTAATTTCTCAATCTTTTTGTTGCTTTACCTCCTTTTTAAACAGACCCCAAACATAGGGTTTTGTCCTAAGTTATTTATAACAACAAATGCCTCATTAAGATAATAAGTGGGAGAGAAAAAAAGTCCTTTGTGTTCAAGTTTCTTCAGAAGAAAAGGGTAGGCTCAAAAGGTGACAAACTAGCTTCACACTCTCGCATGGTGGTCACAAAGAAGTATAATGACAAAATTATCTCAGTCTCCACGAATTGCCTAAGATCATTTGTCTAATTCACTCATATTAGCCAATAAGACCGATGGGGAAAGCTCTAGGTATGATCAAGCATGCACTTAGAGACAACCTCACCACTCATATCATCAAACATAATTATCAAAAACCAAAATTAACCATTTTTGCAAATGTGCAATCGCCATCACAAGAGTTCCACTCAACAAAATTCATAGCCACAATAAGATTCTATGAGCTCACATCTGACTTATGGAACTCTATTTACCTCATCAGATTTGCACATACATGTCGTTCAATGAAAGAGCACTATTAAAGTCATAGGTATTAACCAAAATAGACATTAAAACTTTCAAACAAATATCCATGCTTATGCTCTAAATGGTTATTGCTAAGAACCTCCAACACTCACATTTGGATTTTCTTAATTCTATGTAACTTCTCCCACATTGTTTTTAAGGAATGGATAGACCAAACGTTGCTGGTAGAGACATACCGCACCAAAAGCGAGCGAGTGGAATTACTGTCCAAGGAATGAAAGTGCAATGTCGATCCTATGATGTAAATGCAGTATTGGCATGTTCATCAGATTTCATGCACAACTATACAAACTTGATCAAGAAGAAGACATTGGAGGATCTCAATGGTTTCCTGGTACCCCCTTCATATGTTACCTTGAGGTGGATTGAGTTAGGTTCCCCTATAAATAAAAAATACTTGAACGTTATTTCAAGATATTAGTTTGGGTTCATCAATAAAACCATTATGCCATCATAGAACGAGTCCATCATCCGACACCTGAAGGAAGCCTATATTGGGTCAATCATAAATCGCTAGACGATGAACCTATTGCTGCTGATGTGATTGATTTATTATCAATTACTAGATGGGTAATTATCAGTTGTACAAATCAGCTGAAACTTATTAGGTAGGATAGGTTATAAATGTGATAGTTTTATCTCTGCTAGGATTCAAGTGAGTTCATTTGAATCTCGAAAAGCATAACATTATAGGTAGACCATGGCCTCAAATTATCTACTCTATATATAGATAAGTGGATTTGTATAAAGCCTCACTCTGTCAAGCCGAGCCTACAACTACCCAAATCCTATAAATGTCAATATATAACTTTAATTATACACATGCTTCTCAAGCAAGCATTGAACAACAATTTAGAATTCGCAAGGTTTACTACAATTCATAAATTGAAATTTAGTCATAAGTAAGACCCACTTTATAACAATAAGAAAAACCAAAAATTCATAATACCCATAAGCTAATTTAGAAAATTTAACACACAATCACACCCCTTTAGCCATACATCTTAAAAGTTAAGAAATCAATACCTATTTCATTGTTCATAATTAGGTATGAACCTTCAAGTCTTTCAAGTACACCATGAATTAAAATCCCAAATCAACACCGTAGTTGGAACCCTTAGAAAATTTTTCATAAATAAGAAAAAATAATATTTTCTTACAAAGCCATGCGTTCCAACTTGGAAAGTGAGTTGACTCATTTGGTTTTCAAGTTGCTTGATAACATCCGAATAACAATTTAGCTTATTGTTCAAGGATGAGAACTTACTCCTCATTTATTTCAAAATATCATATGAACCTTCAACCTTAGTAAAAATGCGAGACAAAAACTCATTTACCAAACAACTTCTTGCAGAGTCACCAGATCTTGGGCTACCAACCATGTGTACAAACAAGCATCATGGTCAGTCACATCAAAATTATAACTTTTCCATTTATTTTCACCAAGCGTATTCCAACCTTGAGTCCCACCTGTATCCTATGAGCCTATGTGAACCTTACTCTAGACTCGAAACCTAATTCACAACATTATTTTTAGACACACTCTTCATGACTTGTTCATTTAGAAATACCATCTAAGACATTGATAACGCTCAAACTTACTTCTCAAATAAGAAGTAAAGCGGTCGTATTAAGTAAAGAACCAAACTAATGAGGTTGAAATCGTTCCCACGAGGAAAATAGTTCAAACTTAACTTTAATCTATTATTACTATTATTTAGTCAATTATTTCCTTAGAAAAGAAAAGACAATAAAAGGGGGGTTTTTATTTCTAAATTAATTAAAATAACTACCTAAATTAAAGTAAACAATAAACATATTCACATCTTGGACTTTAATCAATTGGTAAAAGTAACTAGGGTTTAAGTGTTCCCCACAAGTTCCTAACTTTAAAAATCTAACTATAACAATTCTTTCCTAGTATCTTGCATGCAAAGTGATAAGTTATGTATTTCCAAATCCTTGGTCCGGCATCTAGAAAATTTCACTCCGAACCTTAGTCCGGCTACGTGTGTTGCTATACTAACCCCTACCTTTACCTCATATTAAGCATTGTATTCGATATTTGACTAAGTTATTACCTCTTACCAATCAATACTAGCCTATTAGATAGTATACACTAAATCTATGTTGATAATTGTTTTCCTATTATCTACCTCCTTGGTCCGGAAATTAGCATTAAGGCGAGTTCTAATGTTGGTCATCCGTTAAAAAGACTTCTTAACGAAAGAATTATCAATACATGCAAGACACTATTCTAGAATTGTTATTTTAGTTAGGTTTTACCTGATTATTCACCCATGGTTTCCACAACCCTAGTTGTGGAGTTTAGTTACCCATAGTCATAATCACAATATTCATATATGTAATATAAGGATTCATGCACTTACTTTGATGACAAAGAATTAAATCCCAAAATTCACTTGATTAATCAACAAAATCACCAACAATGAAAAGTCTACTATCAACTAGTCTAATAATCAAAAGTCTAATATCAAAGAGTCTACTATAAGAGAGTCTACTAACAAAGAGTCTAACAACAAATAGTCTAACTCCAAAAACGAGGGTTTTCCAACCAATTATAAAAACCAAAAACCTAATAAAAGAAGGACTCTAATTGCTGAAAATCTGTCAAAACGCGTCTGAGTTGAAGGACCTCGTGACAGGCCATCGTGGTAACGACGGGCCGTCATGGCCTCCGTCATCCTATTCTTTACAAATCCTTCTGCTGCTTTGTTCATTACCCTCAAAAAAAAATGTATGATGGACCGTTCCAAGCACGACGGTACGTCGAGGGTCTTCGTCCCATAACACTTAACCTTCTTGGAATTTGGGTACTGGGACTACTCTCTAATCAACGACGAACCAGCAGGACGAACCGTTGTGGCCATGACGGTCCGTCATGAACTTCGTAATCCCACACTTAGGTCAGACTTCTTCATCTTCCTTCAGCAGCTTCACTACGATGCCACCTACGGACCGTCACAAGCTCTGTAGGTGGTAACTTTTCTGCATTTCTTGCTCAAAAACTTCTGCGTTCATCTTTAGAAAGATTTCTTGCAAATAAAGAGAAACTTACATAAAAATCAATACAAAAAGGCTTTTGGACACACACCAAATTTAATGAAAAAGTATTAAAAATACCATGAAACCATGGTATATCAACAACCTCAACTTAAATTCGTTGTTTTTCTTCAAGCGACGCAATATGACTCGCTACAAAATTTTTGTACAATAGTATCCATGTTTTAGCTTTCGCAATCATTTGGCTATCAATCCCGATCTGTCTCATCATGTTTATGCATGTTATCACTATTAGGCTTGAATTATGTGGAATCAGCCCATGACACAGACTCACCACGCACTGAAACCTATACTCTTCAATTTCTCACCGAGGTGCTTATATTTCCGGTATTGCAACTAGTGTCCTCACTTCAAAACAACGTACTCATTTTTCACACAATGATTTACGTTTGAGTGTAAGGATTTCTTTTCAACACTCACTCTCAGAACAAATTCACAACTCATTCATACATATTGCCATAAGCTTGCCTTTATTCACTGCTTTAAGTTCGCCATACAACTCTTAGGATCACGATAGGACTTTCTTAGATTGTAACATAGGCTCAGGGTTACGTAGGGTATATTTAGGTATACTTTAGTGACTTTTTGCCCTCCTTGACATATCGGCTAAACATACCACTTTTTATCAATTTATTTTGCCCAATTTCTCATATTCTTTCACCTTGCTATTTTCCCTTCTTTCTTCATTTGTGTAAGTGACTCTCTTCTTTTCTTGCTTGTATTTATATATATATATATATATATATATATATATATATTACTTTTTTTTATTTCACTTTTCTTTCAACTGTTTTTTTGAGTCATTCTTTGTCTCTTTGTTCTTTAAACCCCACTTTCCAGAGCACTCGTCATAATAGCTACCCTCAACTCATGGCTTTTACATGAGTCAAAGTACACAATACCCAAATTTGGGTCAGGACCATGAAAAGGTTGTTTACTGCATTATCCACCCTCAACTAATGCTTTTTGTATAAGGTGAGGTGGACATGTCCAAAAAGGGACCAACGCCAACACATTATTCCCAGAATGGATCAGGTTGGGTGAAAAAGAAAGGTCTAGTTTAAGCTCAAATCATTTGGATCAAAGAGGGATTAATTTCATTTGTTTATCTATTTAGGCTAAAAATTGGCTATATTGAACCCTGCCTATAATCCTTTCCAAATTGTTTATTACAACTTACTTTTAGCATGACTAACCAGGCAAGTTCTAGCTCAGTACAAATAGTGGACTATTCAAATCGTCCTCACACTTACTTGACATCTCATTACTCTACCAGATTATTAGACACCTAGTTCAAATTTTAGACTTAGGGTCATGCTGTGGTGTATCACTATGTCATGCTTCAGATTTGTATTATGTTCACAAGATAAAGACATGCGGTTCAACAATAAAAATAATCAGTCTCTTGGGGAAAAAGAACACAGGCAAGAAAACCCCAAAAGAGGATAGTGAATTGGGCTACTCAGACATCACCCTAGCACTCACTTTACATTAACCCCACCCCCAACAAAAAGATATGCAATTGTCTCCAATGCATAAAGAAACTGAAATACGAGAGTGGTAGGTGAAGAAAACCTGGGGCGCAAAGCACCGACGATCAGCAGGCTGGTGGGTCCGGTTCTCTAAAACCCACTACCTCTGTAGTCTGGACACCCTGAGTAGTGTCCTCATAAGAAACAACACTATCAGTAGTGCCTCCTGCGGTCTCCATATTTCTTGAGCTAGATGTCCCAGCAGCTGACTCAACAACTCTGATCTGACGCGCCTCCTCCTCAGCAAGCGAGGATCTCCTCCCAGCCTCCATCTCACTGCGCTTCTTCTTCCGTGCTCTAGACTTATCCTCCTCTTTACCCTTGAGTATCTTGGCATGATCTCTAGGGGGAGGTGGTGTAATCTCAGAAGTGGAGAATAAGGCCGACATCACTGTGTCCTCAGCAGGCTATGCAAAAGGGGCCTCAGACTCAGGCACCCTAGCCTCTAGGATCATATCAATGTACGCTCGCAGACCCTCGACCGCAGCCTCAAGGGTCGATACGTCCACCTGAGGTGCTTGTCGGTCTAGCACCCGCAACTCAAAAGCGTCCAAGCGCTGATGAACCTGAGCGATCTTCCGCTCTGTGTGCTGGACCATTTTACGTTCCAAGCGCTCCTATGCCTCAACAATAGACCTCTGCATCCAAGGATGTATGTGATGAAGAAGTGTAGCCATCTGTGCTTCTAGTTTCTGGACCCTAGCATGTGGGAACAGATTGGGGACAGGGGCTGAGCGAGAGGTGCTAAGGGAAGTGCTACTACCCGGGATAGACTCGACTGTCTGAGCATGTGCTACCGTGTCAGCCAGATTTTCACCAAGTAGAGGCAACTCCGGACGGGGCCCTCTACGTGGAGCCAACTCATTGTCCTCATCCCTAATGAGGCCAATATAAACAGTGCCCAGCGGAGTCTTTAGCTGATCAATGTCCCAGATGGGCACACCTGCGGACCTGCATGAGGAAAATATCAAGCACGGAAATGGGTAAGTAGTTGTGACCTTGAAATTCCGTCAGAGGTCACATAGAAAAAGTATGGAGACCCTCAGGAGATGGGTCTATGACCGTATGACAGACCATCGTAGATGTCCGTTAGAGGACACTTAGAAAAAAATGGAGACCCTTAGGACAAGGGTATTTGACAACCATGACGGTTGTGCAGGACGGACTGTCAAAGGTATGATGGTCCATCGTAGATGTCCTTCAGAGGACAGTTAGAAAAAGTTGGAAACCCTGAGGAATAGGGTCTCTGACAACAAGAACGGTTGTGCAGGACGGACCGTCGTGGGAACGATGGTCTGTGGCATGTGTCCGTTTGTGGACTCTTTAGAAAAAATGAACAGTGGGGTGTTGGAGCAGACCCTATGAAGGTCCGTCATGGGTGCGATGGTCCGGCATCATGGTCTCGTTCTGTTATTCAGTGACAGAACTAAGGATGCCACATTCATCCTCTGTGACTCAAATGGAATACTTAGCGTTAACCTACATGTTTCTAACCCAAATACCTATCAAACTAGCAATGCTAATTTCTAGAGTTTTAACAAGGCGATTTGAGAATTCTCAACCTAGGTCAGACAAAATTGGAACAACTAGTGAAGAACAATCAATAAATAATAGGCTAATACTAATTGAAAAACAAAAATGCAATGTAAATGAGTAGAAATCAAAGAAACATACCTGAGAAGAGGAGAAAGACAAGCAAGTGAGGAACTTGGTTAGCAAGAACAAAACAACAGCAGCAGACTACGACCAGTAGAGAGTAGATTTTAGGAATTTGGGGATTTGATGAAGTGATCCGTTGATAGAGAAGAAAAGTAGGAAGTTGGAAGTTTGAAAGGGAGGGAAATGGTAGAATGAGGGAAGGTAATGGGTGAAATGAAGGGGTGGAGTTTTTAAATGTTAACAATTTTTAAAATACCCCCAACTGGGTCGGGTCGGGTATGCTCATTAATGATGCAACGAGTCCTCGACGATGGTCCGTTGCAGATGTGATGGTTCGTCATTGGTTGCGTCGCGTGTGCCCTAGTTTTGAAAATAAATGAAAGACGTATCTGGCAAGATGGATTCATGTGACGTTCCATCGCATGCGTGACGTTCCATCTCATGCGTGAAGGTCCGTCGTTGTATCCGTCAGTGACGGTTGCAGAGTGATTTTGTGAAGAATTTCTTGGTGATGTGCTACCTGCAAATTTAAAACCCATTAGTATAAAATGCTACCATTACTAGAAACAAAACTATAGGTATTGGGTTGCCTCTCAACCAACACCTGATTTAACATCGCGGCACGACTGAAGACACTTGATTACTCAAACTTCATCAAGATAGTATGCCTCGATCACTTCATTCGCCAATTCAGTATGCCCGAAATAGATTTCTATGCATTATCCATTCACGTTGAACCGCACACGCTCCTTGGTTTCCAACTCAACTGCTCCATGAGGGAATAGTTGGGTAACCAAGTAAGGGCCAGTCCATTTGGACTTGTGCTTGCCCGGAAACAAGCGCAACCTAGAATTGAATAAAAACACCAAATCCCCAACCATAAACTCTCGTTTTCAATTTTTAGGTCATGGTAATTCTTCATTTTTTATTTGTAGAGGGCTGAGCTTTCATAAGCTTTCAGGCAAAATTCATCGAGTTCATTCAACCTAGTTAACCATTTTTCTGTAGCTTCGTTCCAATCCATTTTAAACTTCTTCATAGCCCACATGGCTTTATAAACAAGTTTTCCCATAAACAAGTTTGTATGGGGACATACCTATGGGAGTCTTATACGCTGTCCGGTAGGCCCAAAGAGCATCATAAAGCCTCCTTGACCAATCCGTTCTACTAGCGTTCACTGTTTTTTTGTCAATATCAGTTTGATCTCCCTATTTAACACTTCAACTTGCCCACTAGTTTGAGGATTGTAAGGAGTGGCTACATTATGGAGAACCCCATATTTCTCCAATAATCCCTTGAACAATCTTATGCAAAAGTGGGAGCCCCCATCACTAATAATTGCCCTTGGGGTGCTAAAACGAGAGACTATATTCTTTTTAAGAATGCAGTGACACTTTTCCCTTCATTGTTTGCGAGGGAGATAGCTTCCACCCATTTCGATACATAATCAACCACTACTAAAATATACTTCATTCCATGAGAACTCACAAAAGGATCCATAAAGTCAATACCCCAAATATCAAATAACTGAATCACAAGAATGGGAAGTACAGGGAGCTCTTGCTCTCTTGAAATGCCGCCATTGCTTTGGCATCTTTCACATGCTTTAGTAAACTCATGAGCATGTTGATGAAGAGTTGACCAATAGTAGCCACATTGTAATATCTTATGAGCGGTTCGGATAACACTATGATGTCCACCAACGGTTGAGGAATGTCATGCCTCTAAACACTCAACATCTCACATTTTTGGCACACAATGCCGAATAAGCCCGTCGGCACAATTCCTATATAAGTATGGTTCATCCCAAAAGAACTTCTTCACATCGTACATGAACTTTTTTCTTTGATGAAAGGAAAAGTCCGATGGAATAATATCACTAGCCAGATAGTTCGCGAAATCGGGGAACCATGGAATCAAGTCTAGTGAGGCAGCCAATATATGCTCATCAGCGAAAATATCATCAATATCATTCTTATCACCTAACTCTCTCATAGATTCATCTTCTAGACGGGAGAAGTGATCGGCAACTTGATTTTTGATCCCTTTTCTATCCCTCACTTCAAAGTCAAATTCCTGTAGCAGTAATACACGACGAATAAACCTCAGTTTCACATCCTTCTTTGCCATGAAATATCTCAATGCAGAATGGTCAGTATGCACTATAACTCTAGTACCTAGCAAATAGGAGCGAAATTTTTTAAAATCAAAGACTACTGCAAGGAATTCTTGCTCAGTCACTGTGTGGTTCTTCTTAGCTTCATTTAAGGATTTACTAGCATAGTGAATAGGGTGAAGGATTTTGTTCTTTATTTTTGCCAATACTACACCAAGATCAACCCCACTAGCATCGCACATCACCACAAATGGACTGTTCCAATCTGGAGAAATAATGATAGGTGCAGACACCAATTTTTCTTTTAGCTCACCGAATGCTATTTGCCGGACAAAGGAGGTAGATAATAGGAAATGAATTATCAACATAGATTTAGTGTATGCTATCGAATAGGCTAGTACTGATGTGTATGAGGTAATAACTTAGTCAAATATCAAAATACAATTCTTAATATGAAGTAAAGGTAAGGGTTAGTATAGCAATACAAGTAGCCGGACCAAGGTGCGGAGTGAAATTTTCTAGATGCCGGACCAAGGATTTAGCAATACATAACTTATCACTTTGCATGCAAGATACTAGGAAAGAATTGTTATAGTTAGAATTATCAAGTTAGGAACCTGTAGGGAACACTTAAACCCTAGTTACTTTTATTAATTGACTAAACTCTAAGATTTGAATCTGTTAGTTGTTTACTTTAATTTAGGTAGTTATTTTCATTAATTTAGAAATAAAACCCCACTTTTTATTGCCTAATGTTTTCTATGGAAATAATTGACTAAATAATAGTAATAATAGATTAAAGTTAAGTCTAAACTATTTTCCTCGTGGGAACGATTACAACCTCATTAGTTGGGTTGTTTACTTGATACGATCGCTTTACTTCTTATTTGAGAAGAAAGTTTGAGCATTATAAAATTTGGCACCGTAGGTGGTAACTTTTTTACATTTCTTGTTCAAAAACATCTGCGTTCATTTTATACAGATTTCCTGCAAAAAAAGAGAAACTTATATAAAAATCAATACAAAAAGGCTTTTGGACACACTAAACTTAAGGAAAAAGTATTAAAAATATAGTGAAACCACGGTATATCAGAAATAATCTTTGCAATGTTCTCATATCGCTCCTAGTTCTTTTGTACTTCTCCTTGGTCATCCAAAAGGTCAAACGTGCTACTCGATCTTTTTTGGTATACCAAACATGATTTATCTGGTATATTTTATAAAGAAGGGATGATGAAATAGTGAATGCTTGTTGCATAATCCCTCCCCGAACAAGTTGATCAGTCATCCCTTTGTTGATTCAATCAATGCTCTTATAGAAATATTGTAGCAACACATCACTAGGGAGCCTACGAGTTGGTCACTTGAGAAGAAATTTCCGAAACCTTATCCTTTTTTCATAAAGGGATCCCATCTATATGCTCAAAATTATGAATGTGATTTCTTAACTTGACAATGTTTGAGGGAGGAAATAAATGGATATTGAATGTTTCGGTGATCTCCTCCCACGATGACATTGAGTCTAGATAAATCATCCAACCACTTTATTGCTTCCCCTATTAGCGAGAAGGGGAACAATCGAAGTCTAATTGATTCTTGTGTACTCTCCTCGAAGGAAAAAGGGCTACACAATTCCATAAACTTCTGCATGTGCTTATGGGGAACATCGTGAGCAAAACTATCAGAAACACCTTTCATCTGTATCGGATGCAAGATCCTAATAGTCACGTGAAAACCCAAATTTTCTTCATCGAGAGGTATCCGTATAACACCCATGTTACTTAGATGAGTTCCTTATATATCAGAAGAATTATTAATTTTTCCATAGTAACCCTATTTGCCTGATGTTACTCCCTTGAGCACTCATTCTGCTATGTAGTGAAGAACAACAACAACAAACACATATAAGTTTGTTCAACTACACATAATAAAGTCATAAACAAACTCTATCAAGAGAGTTCTAAACATTACTCCCCGAAAGAAGCACCATTTATGATAATGCTCATCTACACCTCTTCTAATACTAGGTGTAGGTGATCTTAAGTTACTGTAAACCCAACACGAGTTATGTTGATCTAACAGTGGGTGTTACTAATTAGAATTTACTTAAGAAGTAAAACTTACTTTCAAATTGATTGTAGAAGTAGATATTGTTGAAATCAATTAAAGTACGTTAATGGTTTGACAACGAATGTAAGATGGGGTTATTTAAAAGTTTCAATTTCCAACAATAACAACTTTGAAATAAAAGGGAAGAATCAAATAAAGAAGGATTCTTGGAGATGTAATTGATGGATTTTCAATTTCACTTGATGGGTAATTATTAATTATTCAAATAATTGGAAGCATAGTGTGTAGGCTAGGCTATAAATGTAATAACTTTCTCTCAAACAACTCTACGATTGAAGCGAGTTCTCTAAAACCTCAACAAGAATAACACTATAAGCAGCCCACGACCTCATATTATCTACTCTCTCAAGATACTTAAGTGGAATTGAGTAAAAAATTACTCTCTCGAGCTGAACCCACAAATACTAAAATCCTATAAATGCATATTTACAACCTTAATTCTACACATATTTCTCAAGCAAATATAGAACACTAATTTAGAATTTGTAATTTTCCCTACAATTCATAACTTGAACCTCAGTTATAAATCAAACCCACTTCATAAAAGCAAGAAAAATTAATAATTAATTAATCCTATCCACTAATTTACTCAATTAAATACAAAATCACACCCCTAAGAGTGGGTGTTTTACCCATACATTATAAAAAAATCCATGAAATTCATACCTATTGCATTCTCCAAGGTTGGGTATGAACCTTCAAGTCTTTAAAATTCTTTGATTTTGAAACCCAAATGAAAATCCTCTTTGAAAACCCTAGAAAATTCTTTAAAAACTAAGAAAAAACAACGTTTTATTTCAAAACAATGAGTTTTACAATGGTAGAATATTGAGATATCTGTTGCTAATAAATTTATACTCTTTCAGAATTTGGTATTTTTGGGTGAAACAACGAGGTAAGTCGTGTACAGCCAAAAGTTCAGTGACTCACCAATTGCTCCGTCCATGACCTTCTTGGCTTGAGTTTGCCCTTAATTTCTTTATGTAACATTAGAAAATCAGAGTCAAGATTGCTGATGGATTATGGGATGCACCAGTAGCTCTCTTGGATCATTATTTTTGTTGTATTTTCATTTATGATTTTGAAATATTCGGCAGACTAAACCTTCTTCACGGATCCAATCGGCATGCCTTCAAAAGGGTCTATTCGTTGCCAAATCTCTTTTCTCCCAGGGTAGCTAGCTATAACTTTTGGCAGGTTAACAGGCCACTGGTGGACTGCGAGTGGTTTAGGCGATCTTCGACTTTTAATTCTTTTTTATTTAGCCTAATAATGTCCATTCCTTGCTCTTTTATTTTCCAAGCTACAATTCAACACATAAACATTAGTTTAGAGCATATATCTACAACTGAGGGTATTAAATTATGAATTTAAGACCTAAATAACTCAAGACGTTAGACTCATGAATATCCCAACTTATACTTTTGCATTTTCTCAAGTAACAATGCTACCCAGGACTCAACATATCTTCACACAAGAGGTTCAAACTACCTTGCAATGTTCATATGTGCACTTCAAGTTTTAAACTATGACTAATTATTATCAAATGGATTAAAACACACAATGCTTGCTACAATAAACTAAAATTTCATTTGCAACTACAACTTGTAAAATTCAACTCTTGTACTTTTACTCTAACATTAAATTCTAGTACTTTCTCACTCTAAATCTTGTTTTTTGCATGGGATCTTTGCTTAAGACGAATTTTGGATTTTCTTTGCCGCCTAGCATTTCAAATGTTTTTTGACATAAAGGTTGGTTTTCCGAACCCCAAACTCAATTGTTGATTAAAATCATATGTTTGTGATAAATGTTATTGAATATTGTTGGGAACTGCAGTTGATCATCGAATGATTGTTGGTTTGTGCG
The DNA here is from genome assembly GCA_027704765.1 of Solanum habrochaites. Lineage (NCBI taxonomy): Eukaryota > Viridiplantae > Streptophyta > Magnoliopsida > Solanales > Solanaceae > Solanum > Solanum habrochaites. Next base: position 39,238,795 of record JAKWJA010002492.1, on the reverse strand, counting down.
TCTTTAAATATTTCATAATTAAATTGTTGATTATGATGTCTAAAAGTGATTCAATTGTTCGGTTGTGATGAATATATCATGGGTCTAGTGGGGTGAAGTCAGAGTAACCCAAAATTTGGCTAATCTCTATATTTGTCTCAATGAGATTGAGATTTGTACTGATTTAGGTCTTTTTTTAAATAGAATTAGTGTACTCAAATGGTTAATTTGTGCCAATAATTGATGTAGGACCCTTGATTTTTAGGTATATATATTGACGAACAAAGCAAGGAAACTAACAACCAAAAAGGAACAAAACAGGCTAAAAGGATCAATAAAGACAACCTAGTGATTGCCAAGTTCAATTGGAAAATCGCCGAATGGCTATTTGACTGCCTAAAGTTTGGTGTGCCATACCTTGAAGGGAAAGAATATAGTTGGAGATGGAAAGAAGCAGTCGGCGGATAAACCGAGTGATTCTTTGAAATGAAGATAGATCGCCCAAAGTTAAGATGTTGAGGATGTCGAGCACCAACGTAAAGGGCAACTGAATAGACCATAGGGCGGCTCCTTGAGTGGTTTGGTGAGCCTGAATTACTTCATCGAGTGATTCTTTGCAGCACATTTTTTGTGACTATAAATTCATTTTTTGAACATTAGTCTAGTATCTTAGATGATATAATTTTTTAATTTATTTTTTAGTATTGAACCAATGGACAAATTTTTCTCTAGTTTTTCCTAAACTTGAAGATTTGAAGTTTTTCACTTTTGAGAAATTGAAAGTGGGTCTTTGAGATTCTTCGAATCGGAGCATTATAAGGAAAAATATTATCGTACTTAGTTGATGGATAACAAATTAGGTAACTATTTTTACCTTTTTATAATGTCTAGGTAAAACCCCAATTCCTAGGGCGAGATATGTGATTATGAGATGATTTAGTTTGTTGATCATTAGTTTAAATGTTTTTTAGAAGTTAGCTTAATCATGAATTGTTGTTCAATTTAGAAAATCTAGTTGTAAATACAGTTCCAGGTTAGTGCTCTTTGCCTCCTTGGGAGAGAGGTTTTAGAACAAAAATTATTGGTTGATGATCAGTGATTATTGGGTTGACCTGGGTTTTGCTCGAGAGAGTGAATACTAAACCCAATATCACTCATTCAGCTCAAGAGAGTGAATAGACTAAGGTGTGGGTTATTTTTATTTTGTATATTTGTCGATGTTCGAGAGAAATCAACTTGATTCGGGAAAAATTGTTCAAGATAAATTCTACCTCCACTATAGTCTAGATTTCTCACTACTATCTAGATAACTAGTAATAGTTACAATTATCCATATGTGTATATTATCATGTAATCAATCTTATCCCAAGAACCTTTACTCATTATTGTTAAGTGTATTGTTTGTGACATTTGTGTCAACCCCTAATTTGAATTAAGTCTTTATTCTATAACTTTTATTCCTATGACTTGGTTGAACATGTTCATACTTCCCAATTTAATTGAATATGTACCTCTCCTTATGGAATTCAACTACAACTCATTTAGTTGGGTTATTTACTGAGTAACCATCATTGACACTTAGAATTGGATTAAGTTTCTTCGAATTTTTTTTTATCGAAATTGAGTCATTTCAGGGGAGTAGTGTTGTTTGAAATTCTTTTTTTAAAGTTGAATTTTATTATTATTAGTCATAGTTTAATGTACTTATTTTAGTTTTTTTTTTGTTATATGAAACAGAGGAAATGAGTGTTAGTATCCAAGTTGGCCACCAAGATGACACTCAATGATGTAAATAAGTTGAATATTAATTACCCAAATCTTCTGGGTAGAGTTGGTGTTATTCGCTTTCCTTCAGCTGACGGGAATATTATGTTCCACATTACAAGCACCTTGTTGCAGCTCTAGCAATTGAAAGAATTTTTTTTGGTGGGTTGGCTCATGAGTGTCCCCATGAGAATATAAGTAACATTGTTAATGTTTGAAGGTTTTTATCCCTTAAGAACATATCCGAAGAGTCGGTCCGGTTGAGGTTGTTCCTATTTTATGTAATGGGAGAAGCATGTAAGTGGTTGGCTGTGTTGCCAAGAGATTCTATCACTTTATGGGAAGATCTTGTCACCGCATTCTAAGTGCGAATTTTCCCTCATTTGAAGATGATGACACTTTGGGACGACATCCGAAGTTTCAAGCGTTTAGAGGGTGAGCCAATCCCTCAAACTTGGCTAAGATTTAAGAAGTTTGTGCTGTAATGCCTAACCTATGGATTTCCCGACAATGTTTTTCTGTAATACTTTCACCGAAGCTTGATTATGTGAACAAGGGAGTGGCATATAATATTTCTTAGGGAAGTTTAATGCAACAAACTTAGATTATAGCAACCCAACTCTTATATGGGATGCCCAAAATTAACTCGGCATGGTACACCCGTGAAGATCAGGTCTCCCACTAACTTTTTAATTTGACCAAGGATCATCTTGAAAAAGATCAAGAGAGGGACAAAAACATGGCAAAGATGATGAACCAACATGACATGTTAGCCAAGAATGTCATGGGTGTTGGTTAAATGAGTGTCAATGCTGTCGGTGTGGGTTGTGTAAACTGTATTGAGGCCCTGTTTGAAGCGTTGTACAATGAGGAGGTGAACTTCGTAAACAACCAATGGGAGGTTATCGTTCAAACTACGAAAGGATGGGTGTAAACTAAGGTTGGAACAGAGATGAGGGATGGAGAGACCGTGACAGAGAGTGACGTGATTGTAACACCACTTGGAAGGAGAGAGATGGGGAGAAGGAGAAGTATGTTCCTCCCCAAGAGCATCAAAATCCCAAAGATTCTTAGGCTTGTCTGGTTAAGGATATGCTTTTGTGTATAATCAACATAGTTGGAGGGTTTGATAAAGTTTTCAAGGAAATGAAGTGTAATACTCCGAAAGTCTAAAGCCTAATATAGTGCATAACATGAGAGTCTAAGAGTTTTAACACTATTTTAGGGTCAAATATAAAATATATAAGTCATTTAGGAAGTTTTAGAATCAAAACATCATGGAATGTCCATGACATCCAAAAACTAGGTTTTAAGAGTTGAAAAATGATGAAATTTGGTGAATAGGTGTCTAACACGTATTAGAGTTGATTAATAATCAAATTGTCTGGGTATGAATCCCTAAGGACTAAGCAAAGGGTCCTTGAGGAGGAGCCTTCTTGTTAGGATAAAAGCTGGCAATTGGACAATGTGTACCTAGGACCACGGTAGATGAGACATGGGTTTATCAACAGGACATTGATGTCTGTGTCGACCAATACTTAGAAATTATGGATAAAGGTCCATTTTGACCATTCTCTGGCACAAACAATTGATGTGTAGGACTGTCACGACCCAAAACGGGCCGCGACTGGCACCCACACTTATCCTACTATGTGAGCGAACCAACCAATCCAATTCCCAACGTTTCAACCATAAATAACAAAATATAATGTGGAAGACTTAAACTCATTAATGAAAATCGATTAAATAACTTATAAAAACTCAATACTTATTATTCCCAAAACCTGGAAGTCATCACCACAAGAACATCTATCCTAAAATTACTAATCTAAGAGTATCTAAGAAGCTAAAATAAGTAAAAATCTAGTCCATGACGGAATCTCAAGGCATCAAGACATGACGGGGAAGATCCAGTCCAAGCTAGAAGCAATAGCTCACCCTAAAATCTGGCTTGATGAAGACTGGCTAGAGTTGCGGTTGAGTTGAAGACGGTGGCACGTTTGCTGCACTCCACAAATAACAAAGAAAGAAACATACAAGTAGGGGTCAGTACAAAACACAAGTACTGAGTAGGTATCATCGGCCAACTCAAAATAGAAAACAGTATATATCAAATAATATCATAAATCAACTACAATACTCAACATGTAGCAACAACAAGTTCTATAATCATTAATAAGCACCGCCAAGTTCACCCATGAGGACTCAAGACTCAATGTCATACCCATTTGGGAATTGGGTTCATTAGATTGAGTATATTAACATCTTTCAAGATTCATTAGGTTTATTTCTCTTGTGTCGGTACGTGACACTCCGATCCCCTAATTCTACATGTCGGTTCGTGACACCCGATCCCCTAATTCTACGTGTCGGTTCGTGACACCCGATCCCCTAATTCTACGTGTCGGTTCGTGACACCCGATCCCCTAATTCTACGTGTCGGTTCGTGACACCCGATCCCCTAATTCTATGTGTCGATTCGTGACACCCGTTCCACTAAACTCATCACTTTAGTTCATCAAGCCTTCTTTTATACCAAGGCATCATCACTCTCATTAACAAGGAAGATTAGGGTTTTTCAAGATTTAGGATTCAATAGCTTCATCATGTTTATTTTATCACAATTATATAATCACATTCATACAAGCATACAATTAAGCATATAGAAGGGATTACAATACTACCCAATACATATCATTCGCTTTTAAGAGTTTACTACGAATAGCATAAACAATAACCTACCTCCACCGAAGATTTCGTGATCAAGCAAGCAAATCCTCAAAATCTTTGCTATCCTCTTCGTTCCCCTCTTCTCTCAATCGTTCTCCCTCTCTCTCTGTTCTTTCTATTTTTCTTATTCAAAACCCTTTTCTTTTACCCTAATAATCATATAATTAAGTATAAAAGATGGTAAAAGTAACCCACTATTTATTCCAAGGTTGTCTCCTTTAACCCCCAAGTAATTAAATTATTAATATTAAACCACTAACTTTATAATTATAAGCAGTAATAGTCCAAAACGCCCCTTAAAATATTCAACAGAAATCCGACCTAGTCAGGGTCACGCAGCCTGTGATGGCCCGTCGTGCCTGCGACGGTCCGTCCTGCTGCTTCCGTCACAAAGTTCAGAGACTCCAATTAATTAAAGAGTCTGTGATGGCCCGTCATGCCTGAGACGGTCCGTCCTGCCACTCCATTGTGACGTTCAGAGAGTCGATCTCAGTACCCAAATTTCTAAATTCTAAGTTTTTTGGAACGAGACACCCTCGACGGTCCGTCGTGCCCATGACGGTCCGTCGTGGGATCCGTTGACTCAGCTAGTTTTTCCAGAAATAAAATTTGCTGCTCAAAACGACTAAACATGTCGTTACAATAGATACTAATTTACCCATCGTTCGTCCTCGAACGATCATAAGAAGAAAAACAAGGGCAAAAGGGAGTACCTGAATCTGTAAACAGGTGTGGGTATCTTTCTTGCATATCAGCCTCCTTCTCCCAAGTGGCCTCTTCAACTGGTCGATTCTTCTATTGGACTTTGATGGATGCAATCTCCCTTGATCTCAACTTGAGAATTTCTCTATCTAAAATGGCAACAGGCTCCTCCTCATAAGACAAGTTCTCATCAAGCAGAACTGAATCCCAACTAATGATGTTGTTCCAATCCCCATGGTATCTTTTCAACATAGACACATGAAATACCGGGTGCACTCCTGACAGCCCTGGAGGCAAGGCTAATTCATAAGCCACCTCCCCTACTCGCTTAAGTACTTCAAATGGTCCAATATACCTTGGGCTTAGCTTACCCCTTTTAGCAAACCGCATCACCCCTTTCATGGGCAAAACCTTCAGCAAGACTTGCTCACCCTCCATGAACTCCAAGTCCCTAACCTTTCGATCTGCATATTCCTTTTGCCTGCTTTGAGCCGCTAAAAGTTTTTCTTGAATAGATTTCACCTTATCTAATGAATCCCTCAAAAGATCAGTACCCCAAGGTGTAACCTCAAATGCATCAAACCAACCAATGGGAGACCTACATCTCCTCCCATACAATGCTTCGAAAGGAGCCATATCAATACTTGAGTGATAGCTATTATTGTATGAAAACTCTGCTAAGGGTAAGAAGTTATCCCAATGACCACCAAATTCTATCACACATGCACGAAGCATATCCTCCAATACCTGAATCGTTCGCTCAGACTGCCCATCTGTCTGAGGGTGGAATGCAGTACTAAGATCCAACCTAGTACCTAATTTGGCTTGCAATGTTCTCCAAAACTTATAAGTAAACTGCGTACCTCTATCTGATATGATGGAGAGTGGAACTCCATGCACCCGAACAATCTCTGAGATATAAAGTTTGGCTAACTTCTCTGCAGTGTAAGTCACCTTGACCGGAATGAAGTGAGCAGACTTAGTTAATCTGTCCACAATTACCCAAATAGAATCAAACTTACCCAATGTCCTTGGAAGACCAACCACAAAGTCCATTGCAATCCTTTCCCACTTCCATTCTGGAATGGGCATTCTCTGAAGTTTTCCTCCGTGCCTCTGGTGTTCATACTTTACTTGCTGACAATTTGGACATTTGGCAACAAAATCAACAATGTCGCGCTTCATTCTACTCCACCAAAAGTGTTGCTTTAGGTCACGGTACATCTTGGTTGCACCAGGATGTATAGAATATCCAGAACTGTGGGCCTCTGTAAGAATAGTGTGGATCAAATCATCAACACGGGGTACACATACCCTTCCCTTAATTCTCAAAACACCTTCCTCATCCATTATCACTTCTTTAGCCTCTCCTCGCAACACCATATCCCGAATTCGGTTTTGTTTCTCATCATCAAACTGTTTCCCCTTGATGTTGTCAAGAAAAGAAGATCTCGCCTCCACACTGGCCAAAAATCCTCCCTTCTCATTTACTTCTAACCTCATAAGGTCATTATCCAGAGTCTGAACCTCTCTAGAAACTTGTAAGTGGGCTAAACTACCCATGCTCCCTGCTTTTATACTTAACGCGTCTGCCACAACATTAGCCTTTCCTGGGTAATACAAGATGGTAGCATCATAATCCTTCAGTAGTTCCATCCACCTCCTCTGTCTCAAATTCAAATCTTTCTGAGTAAAGACATACTGTAGGCTACGATGATCCGTATAGACTTCACACTTAACCCCATATAGATAGTGCCTCCATTGCTTTAATGCAAACACTACCGCAGCCAACTCCAAATCGTGGGTCGGATAATTACGTTCATGCACCTTTAATTGCCTCGAAGCATAAGCAATTACATTTTTCTCTTGCATTAGCACGGCACCCAAACCAGAATAGGATGCATCACAATAAACAATGAAGTTCTTACCCTCTACTGGCAAGGTCAGAATAGGTGCGGTAGTCAGCAAGGTCTTGAGTTTCTGAAAGATTTCCTCACATTCATCCGACCATACAAATGGAACATTCTGCTTAGTCAAGTTCGTCAATTGGGAAGCAATAGAAGAGAATCCCTTGACAAATCGACGGTAGTAACTGGCTTAACCAACAAAGCTTCTTATTTCTGACACATTAGTAGGTCTTACCCAATTCTTCACTACTTCGATCTTAGAAGGATCCACCATCACTCCATCCTTAGAAACCACGTGCCCCAAGAAGGACATTGAATCTAGCCAAAACTCACACTTGGAGAATTTGGCATAAAGCTTTTTCTCCCTCAACATTTCCAACACAATTCTCAAATGCTCCTCATGTTCCTTCTTACTCTTGGAGTATATCAGTATATCATCAATAAATACGATCACAAAGAGATCCAGATATGGCTTAAAAATCCCGTTCATAAAGCTCATGAAAGCAGCAGGGGCATTCGTTAGTCCAAAGGACATTACCAAGAATTCATAATGCCCATACCTGGTTCAAAAAGCAGTCTTTGGCACATCTACTGCCCGTATTCTCAATTGATGATAACCAGACCTCAAGTCGATTTTTGAGAAGGTACAAGCACCTTGTAACTGATCGAACAAATCATCAATGCGAGGAAGAGGATACCTGTTCTTAACAGTTACTTTATTTTGTTGCCGGTAGTCTATGCATATCCGAAGACTCCCATCTTTCTTCTTCCCAAACAAAACAGGAGCACCCCAAGGGGATGCACTTGGTCTAATGAAACCTTTACTTAACAACTCTTGAAATTGGGCCTTTAGCTCCCTTAACTCTACTGGAGCCATTCTCTAAGGGGGTATGGAAATGGGACGAGTACCCGGCTCCAAATCAATGCAAAAGTCAATATCTCTATCTGGGGGCATACCAGGAAGGTCTGCAGGGAACACATCCAAAAACTCATGGACTATCGAAACCGACTCAATTGAAGGTACTTGGGTAGTATCATCCTTGAGGTGTGCCAAGAACGCTAGACACCCTTTACTAACCATTTTCTTATCACGAAGAAAGGAGATGATACGAACAGGAGTGGAAGTGTAGTTACCCTCCCATACTAACGGATCTGTCCCAGGCTTGGCCAATGTTACAGTTTTAGCATTACAATCTAAGATAGCAAAATTCGGAGAAAGCCAAGTCATACCCAGAATTACGTCGAAGTCAACCATTTCTAAAATGAACAAATCTACATGAGTATTGCACCCCACAAAAGTCACCAGACAAGACCTATACACCTTTTCAACTACCACAGACTCACCCACCGGAGTAGAAACACGAATAGGCATGTCAAGCAATTCACAATGTAAACTAAGACCAGTAGCAAATGAGGAAGATACATATGAAAATGTGGAGCCAGGATCAAATAATACAGACGCCATGAAATCACAAACCAAAAGATTACTTGTGATAACAGCATCTGATGTCTCCGCTTCAGACCGCCCAGGGAAAGCATAACAATGGGCCCTATCACCTGTCTGCCCGTTGCCCCTACCATGTTGTGCTGTAGTGGCTCCAGTTTGTCCGTTACCCCGGCCGTTTTGGTGACCACCATTACCTCGACCACCGCGTTCTCCAGAATAACGGCCTCTACCATGACCACCTCTACCTCTAGCTATTGGGGGTCTATAACTCTGTTTTGGACAATTCCTCCTAATATGTACAGTCTCCCCACATCCATAACACTCCCTGGAGTCAAGCATAGGTCTCTCAGAGAAGTGTTGACCGGTCTGAGGTGGACCCCCAACTACAGTCTGTAGTGAAGACTGAATTGGTCGGACTGAGTAACCTCCTGAACACTGTCCTCTAGAGTAAGAACCATTAAACTCACCTCCCTTTCGAAACCTTTTTGATGTCGATGCCATGGTGAAGTCATCTGGATTCACTCCTTCCACCTCTATCACAAAGTCTACCACTTCTTGAAAGGATTTTGCCGTAGCCTCTACCTGTAAGGCTGAAATTCGCAATTCTAACCTCAACCCCTTCACAAAACGGCGAACCCGCTCTTGTGGACTGAAACATAGTTGGGTGGCATACCTGGATAATGCGCGAAACTTAGACTCATATGCAGTAACCGACATCCTACCTTGCTCTAGGCTCAAGAACTCATCTCTTTTCCTATCCCTCAAAGTCCGGGGAATATACTTCTCCATAAACAAGCTAGAGAATGACGCCTAAGTCATAGGTGGCACCTCTGTTGGTTCACACTCAACATGTGGCCGCCACCACATTTTGGCGTTCCCTTGAAACTGATAAGTCACAAACTCAGCACCAAACCGTTCTACTATACCCATCTTGTTTAGTAGCTCATGACAGTCAACCAGAAAATCGTAGGCATCCTCAGATTCAGCACCCTTGAAGACTGGAGGTTTCAATTTCAAAAACATACTGAAAAGTTCATGCTGATCATTTGTCATTATAGGCCCTGTGGTTAGACGAGGAAACGTGCCTATTTCCAATGAGGCATCCATGCGGGGAGCCATAGTATCTGCATGTTGTACCTCCGGAACCGGAGGTGTTGGTGCAAAAAACACTGGAGGCGTCTGGCCCTGAACAGATAACCCGCTAAGATAAGCAAGAACCTGATTGATTATCTCTGGGGTAGGTTGGGGTGGCAATTCCTCATTCTGCACTTGTTCATTCTCCTCATCCTCACCCACTCTTACCACTTCCTCAGTTGGTGGAGGAGTCACTGCCCTAGTACCAGATGGGCTAGGTGCTTGTCCTCTTCCTCTAGAGGACGTCCTCCCACGAGCTCTACCAAGGCCTCTTGTCACTGCTCCTCCTCGAGCTACAGCCCCAGTGGCTAGCTCAGACGCACCCTGTCCCGCTGGTGCTGGTGTTGACGTAGTTGTTGCTCTAGTGCTAACCATCTGCGAAATAGAGTGAAGATGGTCAGATACCAATTTGTATCACCTAGATACAAATTGGATCCAAGTAATAGCATGAAAGAAAGAAAGAATGGAATTTTCCTAAAGTCCTATAGCCTCTCAAAGAAAAGTAAAGGCGTCCCCCTACCGTTCCTTAAGACTCTACTAGACTCGTTCTTGTGTGATGAGACCAACGAACCTAATGCTCTGATACCAAGTTTGTCACGACCCAAAATGGGCCGCGACTGTCACCCATACTTATCCTACTATGTGAGCGAACCAACCAATCCAATTCCCAACGTTTCAACCATAAATAACAAAATATAATGCGGAAGACATAAACTCATTAATGAAAATCGATTAAATAACTTATAAAAACTCAATACTTATTATTCCCAAAACCTGGAAGTCATCACCACAAGAACATCTATCCTCAAATTACTAATCTAGGAGTATCTAAGAAGCTAAAATAAGTAAAAAGCTAGTCCATGCCGGAATCTCAAGGCATCAAGACATGACGGGGAAGATCCAGTCCAAGCTAGAAGCAATAACTCACCCTGAAATCTGGCTTGATGAAGACTGGATAGAGTTGCGGTTGAGTTGAAGACGGTGGCACGTTTGTTGCACTCCACAAATAACAAAAAATAAACACACAAGTAGGGGTCAGTACAAAACACAAGTACTGAGTAGGTATCATCGGCCAACTCAAAATAGAAAACAATATATATCAAATAATATTATAAATCAACTAAAATACTCAACATGTAGCAACAACAAGTTCTATAATCATTAATAAGCACTGCCAAGTTCACCCATGAGGACTCAAGCCTCAATGCCATACCCATTTGGTAATTGGGTTCATTAGATTGAGTATATTAACATATTTCAAGATTCATTAGGTTTATTTCTCTTGTGTCGGTACGTGACACTTCGATTCCCTAATTCTACGTGTCGGTTCGTGACACCCGATCCCCTAATTCTACGTGTCAGTTCGTGACACCCGATCCCCTAATTCTACGTGTCGGTTCGTGACACCCGATCCCCTAATTCTACGTGTCGGTTCATGACACCCGATCCCCTAATTCTACGTGTCGGTTTGTGACACCCGTTCCACTAATCTCATCACTTTAGTTCATCAAGCCTTATTTTTTACCAAGGCATCATCACTCTCATTAACAAGGCAGATTAGGGTTTTTCAAGATTTAGGATTCAATAGCTTCATCATGCTTATTTTATCACAATTATATAATCACATTCATACAAGCATACAATTAAGCATATAGAAGGGTTTACAATACTACCCAATACATATCATTCTCTATTAAGAGTTTACTACGAATAGCATAAACCATAACCTACCTCCACCGAAGATTTCGTGATCAAGCAAGCAAATTCTCAAAATCTTTGCTATCCTCTTCGTTCCCCTCTTCTCTCGATCGTTCTCCCTCTCTCTCTGTTCTTTCTATTATTCTTATTCAAAACCCTTTTCTTTTACCCTAATAATCATATAATTAAGTATAAAAGATGGTAAAAGTAACCCACTATTTATTCCAAGGTTGTCTCCTTTAACCCCCAAGTAATTAAATTATTAATATTAATCCACTAACTTTATAATTATAAGAAGGAATAGTACAAAACGCCCCTTAAAATATTTAACAGAAATCCTACCCAGTCAGGGTCACACAGCCTGTGACGGCCCGTCGTGTCTGCGACTTTCCGTCCTGCTGCTTCCGTCACAAAGTTCAGAGACTCCAATTCATTAAAGAGTCTGTGACGGCCCGTCAAGCCTGAGACGGTCCATCCTGCCACTCTGTCGTGACGTTTAGAGAGTCGATCTCAGTACCCAAATTTCTAAATTCTAAGTGTTTTGGAACGAGACACCTTCAACGGTCCGTCAGGCCCATGACGGTCTGTCGTGGGATCCGTTGACTCAACCAGTTTATCCAGAAATAAAATCTTCTGCTCAAACAGACTAAACAGGTCGTTCCAAGGACACAAGGGGGGCTTGGCCATCGACAGACCTATGAGCCGTCAATCGGGGTCTTATAGGTCAGGCCACTATTTTGCTATTTTATTTTAATAAATTAAATTAGTTAATTCATTGGTTAGTGAATTAGTAAGGGGTAAATGAAGGTCTAACTAAGTTAATTAAGGACCTCAATATCAAGACCTAACCTAATAAAACTAAACCCAACTCTCATAATTCCCAAAACCCAATTACTCTTCCTTCTCCGTCTTCTTTCTCTCTCCCAATGAAACTCCATAGAGTACAAAACAAAGGGGGGGGGGGTTATAGGGAATAAAGAAGACCATTTTTATCCATCAAACTTCATCAATTAACTAGATATGGGATTCCTTTCACCTTTGGGATCTCTTTCCCCAAAGGGTTCCTCCAAATTGATTTCAAAAAAATGAGTTTCTAGTGGGTTTTTTCTATTACGAATTTGATTTTATAACTTGTTTTGTTTAGGTTTTATATAGATAATTGTGTGTAGATTATCATGTATTGTAATTCAATAATGCTAGTTCATGATGAATTGACCATGTTTTTGATGTAGATCATGAATTTGACTTAAGTCCCTAGCCCTAGGCTATGAACTAATGATGAATTG